>LWCA01000923.1:0-15251 GCA_001642005.1 Intoshia linei | reverse complement strand
ATCGTGAATGTACTGTTAACCCTTAGACACCAGAGTACTCAGATCTGAGTAACACGGATTTCGATAAATTATGAATATTCTAATCTGAGTAACATGGATTTCGATAAATTATGAATATTCTGATCTGAGTAACATAGATTTTTGTTTTTTTGCAAGTTTAAATTTTCAATACATTGAATGAAACATTTTTATCCGTTTCAAAAAAAATAAAAAATATTTTTTAACTTTTACATGTAGTACACCTGAAATAAATAAATTTTGTTAAAATCATAATCTTCATACTTTTGACTCGTCCATTTTTGAAATAATAATTATATATGACTAAGTTGACTGTTATGTACTACGTAAAAACAGCATTTAGCTCTGCTGAGAGCACATTTTTATTATACCAAAAAAATAAATTTACGAATAGTTTTTAAAATTCTTTAATTAAATGTTAACAAGCAAAAAATTAAGATGAAATAATTCAGTTTAAAGTAAAAAGTAATGTGATATGATGGTTCCACCTGAAACAATTTTGGGAACTACTCCTTTATAGAATTGATAATAGTGAATAATAGGATTTTTAAGTTAGATTTTCAACATTAATTTATTTTTTTGGTATACTAAAAATGTTCCCTCGGCAGAGCTAGGTGATGTTTGTACGTAATAAATAACAGTCAACCTAGTTATTATTATAATAATACTGTATCATTATATTTTTTAGACTGTTTTATGATCCGTCAATCACCGCAGCCGCTTTACATCTCTCACTACCAATATCACAGAATCCCCATTTAAGTATTAACTATTTTATTGATTGACAAAGTCATTGAGATGAAAGTATGTTAAATTTTTATAAATGCAAAAATCACATTTCAAACGTAACATTAATAAGTATTAATATTATTTAAATGTATATTAATGTCACTAACAATCAATATATTAAAATTAATCCAATTAAAATATAACATCACATTATAAAATGTACCTAACCTACATACAATTTAGATAAAATTCCGACAATTTTTTTAAACTTTACTTTCTTAACATAATGTAAATATATAAAATTGTATTGCAAAATTTATTCTGGAAATTTTAATTTCATATATAATCCACTTCACGCCAATGCACTGCTCGAGTGATTGACCTAGTTTAACTACAATATAAATCTATGAGACATAACACCAACGTAATTAATACTAAACAATCCATAACTGTAAAGATATGAAACTATACTGTACTAGAAAATTGTATTGTGAGTCAACAGTAAACACAAACATTATCTTGTCTACGTTCCGACTCGTATCACCGAAATTTGATATACAATTTCAATCAATATATTGATTAATGTCATTCCTATTAATTTAATCCACATCGGCAAACATAAGACAAAACACTTGGATTCAAAATTTTCTCAGCATCCTAGTAATGACAAAAACTATTAATTTGGTTTTTAAAATTAATGTAAATTGACAGCCATCATTTACCATTTGTTTACATTAATTTTATGAAAGGTTTATGATATTTTAAACTTTTAAATTCTCATTTTTTTAGATTGCTTAGGTAGAATACCATTTGGCTCATTGGCAGCAACCATTTTATCTATTGCTGGCGTCATCATTTTTTCTATAACATTTTATAAATCTTTTCAAATTATAGTGTACAATATATTTATCGAACTTTTTGAAATTAATATCAACTGGTTTAATTTTTACCATTTATTTATTTTTTTAAAAAATAAATCGCATTTTAGGTCTGAATATCTTCGAGTTACAGTCATTTCACTAGGATCACTTTCTTTGGTGTTATCCATTATAAATCTCTTATTCGGTTGTTTCTGTACGGGCGCAAGTCGTGATAATGTATTTAAAAGAAAGGCTTTTGTTAAACTAGGGCGTGTATTAGCAATTTTGGTAATTTTATTTTTGTAAAAATTATAAAGCAGTATTCTCAGAATGGCTGCGAGTCGCAAGATAGCCGCATATTTTAAAAGAATTGAGATATATAACATGTATCTAATTGTATCAGATTTGATCAAACGCTAAGAGTTTTTGTAAAATTTTCAAAGATAAAATAAGACTATAAAAGTAAATTATTCATATCAGGTTTGTAAAAGTAAATTTATTAACAAAAAAAACTTTTCTCGTCTCCGTTTTCTCGTGTGGACCGCGTCTCAGGCCCATCAAAAATTAATGGGCATACGGATTATCACATTAATACATAATAATAAAAATTAAATTTTCCCAATATTGGTTTATTTCTAAAACAATATTTATTTTCACCTCCTTTTTCAATTGAAAATTTAATAATTTTCAGGGTTAGAGGTTCTATCTGTTCTCCCAATTCATATATGATTTAAAAGTATTTGGAATCACATCGGAATCGTTTTTTTTAAGATTCGAATCGGTATTGTTGAAAATTTAGGAATGTTAGCATCACTAGTTATGACACTACACATTATATGCTAAATTTTTTCTTATTGGCTTATTTTTTATTTTCTGGTGGCCTCGAGCTTGGTAGGTTCGACTGTTTTAAGATTTTTTAATTGATTTTTGTTGAACAAACTAATGTCCAATTTTAGTTACTATGCATCGAAGTATTTCTCAACATATTATGGATATTTATAGCCATTGGGGTTTCAATATTCTTATTTATTTATTACATGGTGCGAGTAATTTGCCTTCACGAAATTGAACATCGTCCAACATGGCATATCGAGCAATATTGTTTTAGTTTGGATCGATTTGGTACTTTATAAAAACCCATTTTACTTTTTATAATAGGTGTATATAAAAACAGTTCAAATTATATGACTCAAATTTGCGATGATTGGCAGTTGCATGAATTGTGTCAAAATGTAATAATTTAACTTTTAATTAACAACTGTCTAATTTAGAATAACGACAGTGGTCTCTTATTGATTTTTGCTTTGTGCGCATGTATTATTGTCATTATTTCAACGGTAATATATACAACTAGCTCACTGAAAAAATTCACTGTTATGTACCTCGTACAAACAGCATCCTAGCTCTGCCTAGGGCAGTGGTTCCCAAACTTTTTCCACCATGGACCACATAATTTTTTATAAAAATCCCCTTAATACTGAACGTTACTAAGGTAATATTTTTATTTTTTTGTTATACATTCCTCCTTAAATCGAAAATTTTACATTCATTTTGACATGGTAGTTTCAATAGAGTAATTAAAAAAATTATTAATTTCAAACATACTTATGGCGAACTATCAGTGTCGAATCTACCGTATGCGAGATCCTTCCACCGAGGGATCTCGACGAAATTTTTTCTAAAATGGAGGCTTTAATTTACTAAATTGAGCATTACAAAAATTCTTGAATTATTTGAGTGTTAAATTTAAAATGTCAACTTAAGTTTTAGATTTAGTTTTAGAAAGGTGGATAGGGTTATATGACATTATAATTCGTTTACAAAATTTTTTAAGGGCCCATTTTTCATTTTTGGAGGGGCGACGAGCTTGCTAGGTTCGGTTCCGGGAACTACAATCGCACTAAGTTAAATCATTACATAGATTAAATTTAACGCACATGAAAATTATTCAAGTTATTCAGTAAATTTTCACTTCAATTTAATTAAATAAATAAACGTTCATTAATAATAAATTATCGATACTCAATAATATTCTAATTTAATATTATAGTTGAAAAAAAGTCTTTTTTATTATCTTCATAATATTTCAAATTTTTCATGTGGACCACCAA
Organism: Intoshia linei; assembly: GCA_001642005.1. NCBI lineage: Eukaryota > Metazoa > Orthonectida > Rhopaluridae > Intoshia > Intoshia linei. The sequence continues at coordinate 11,533 of LWCA01000923.1, read as the reverse complement.
TGGTTCATGTAGACCACTTTGAAAAACTGGCCTAGGGTAAACTTTTTTAAAAATTCAATAATAAAATAATACACTCACTACTATCAATCCTTTAAAGGAGTGGTTCCTAAACTTGAATTTCCCATTACCTTCTAATATAAAATGAATTATTTCCATTTCATTTTATTTGGTTAGCATTTGTGTAAAGAATTTTAAAAACAATTTTGTGATCTATTTATTTAATTTATTAGAGATTGAGAGTATAATCTTAAAAATAAAGTCAAAACAGTAAATCCTAAAAATTGTCATAAATAGCTAAAATTCCAGAAAAAATAAAATTGTAAATAAACTTTTATAATCAGTATCTGCTTTCCATAAGTAAGTTTTACATGTTGTTAATAAAATAGTCTCGAAATAAAAAAAAATGAATACTAAAGTGTTTTTTTGACCGTGAAGGCGTCACTTATTCAGGTTGAACTTTTTTGTGTGTTAACAGGATACAACTGAACCATCCTTAATTTTTTTTTAAAATTCTGTTTTTTTATTTAAAAAAAATGGTAATCTGTTGTTTTGATCGTGAAAATAATCTTTTTTGAGGTTTCCATTTATGATAATGTTAATAATTTCAAAAACTATCCTAGAATTTATATTTAAAAAAATTTAGGACATGTTTCATTTTTAAAACAAAGGGTAGATTGTGGTTTTAACCATGAAGGTATGCGTTTCTGAGGCTGAGATTAAAGAAATGTTAATGTTTTTAAAACTAATTAATAATAAATATAAACTAATAAATAATTATTATTTATCCAGAATCCCAGAATGTATGTTTGATTACATTTTTGAGTTGATTTTTTTAAACAAAATGGTAAATTGGGTTTTTTACCATAAAGGACTCAAATTCTGAAACTGAAAAATAGATAAAAACACACTCTAAGAATAACTGTATTAGAAATTGGGTTTTTTAAATCCTACGACTGTCAATTTTTTCAATAAATGGTTACAGACATCCATTTTTATATAAGTAAAAGATCAAGGATACTTTGATATTGCTAATTTTATAAATTATAAATTACAAATTATAACACAAATGACATGACAAACATGACAAATTTTTACGAGATTAATTCAATATATTTGATAAATAACTTAATCAATAATTATCATCATCTGACAATTTAAAGTGTCTGACTCACGTAATTAAAACAGACATAAAAATTTTTTGTCTACAAATTTTTATAAAATATTCGAAATTTAAATGACATCATTTTGTTGATTATGTAAATGATTTATCTTAAATCTATATTCACTTTTTTTTTCTTTTACGTGATCTTTAGGGTTTATGATAATTTAAATTTAATCAAATTTGAAATGTTGTTTTTTTGTGTCAATTTATACATTATTTTTCTTTAAAAAAATCTTAATAAATGGGTTCAAAATTTGTTACTTAGGGCAGTGTTAAAATGAAGTATTAAAATGACCCACACGTTTTAAAAAAATGTAAACGTACATTAAAATAAATCTAATAATTAATGTAGGTAATTTACATAACAATTCTAGTCTCAAGTTACGTACGCTTAAAAACCACCAGAGAACTCCGCATTTACAAACAAGCTATTGCAATAGAAGAAGACACATCATTTTAAATGAAATTTAAAAAAAATGTAAAAATATGTACATTTATTTAAAATAAATGGGTTTGTCAAATATTGTAGAAATCTTACGGGGAGGTAGACATTCCCTAAATGTCTGGGGCCAGGATTTGAAATTATTGAGGCTTAGAATAATATTAAACACCTGATCAATAGTAAGCGATTTATTGCCCAACTTCCACCTTAAAATATACTTGTAATTTTATCAATATAAAAAATTACTTGACATAATTATCCAATGGTAATTTCTTGATTTGAATATTATTTTCGCTGCAGTATGCTAGTGAATGTTTATTGGGGTTAAGTTTGTCAATTAGCCCACCAATGACATAAATTTCATCACGCGAAATTTCTCTTAAAATATCTCTGGCATCAGGAGACAAGTAAATCAATTTTTTTGGTTGAATGAATTCATTTCTTTTATTAAAATCGACAATCCAATTTTTAACTGGTTTGTCACAAATTTCAAAAGTGAACAAAGTTTCAATGATTTCAACAGGTATGTATTTACAAAGACAAAAATATAGATATCCTTCTTGACTCAATCTGCATAGAATAATTCGGAGAGGTTCAAGGTTCTTTTTATTTGCTGCATAGCATATTATAATTTGTTCGGCTAAATTACTAATTTCCTTTTCGTTCATTACATTTTCGTATCCGCAGTCAATTACAATTTCTTTTGGGTCTGTCATGTTTTTCCAACTTATACGTCGATAATGAATCATATTTTTCATATTTCCGTATACTTGTGGTAATATACTTTTTATATATTTATCTTTTTCGCCTGTTGCAATCAACTCGTTTACCAATTTTTTTTTTTCAGCTGTTTTTATAGCTATTTCACTTTTTTTTTCAGATGCTTTCATTTTACGAATTTGTGTTACAAATAAATAATGCAAGAGTTTTTTTCTTCCATCAATGGTATTTGTTACAAGTAGTTTTAACCAATTGTGTGGTTGAATTTCATCTGGTACGTTTTCATCTAATGCACGTAACGTTTCAGTTTCTTTTTTCAAGTAATTTAATCTTTTTTTTGCAAAATCTGGTAAATTTTCAATTTTTTTTATAGCAGATTCTCCTCTTTCTCTAGGATCGTAGTTTATGCATTCACGGGTTATTGTATCAGACTCTTTGCTGTTATAATTAACACTTTCTACGTATTTTGTATGTTTAGCGTTTTTTGGGAGATTAAGATTTAATCGGATGCGTATCAATAATTGTCTGCTCAAAATTTTCATTTCGTATTCATTTAATTTATCGCTCAAATATACTAATACAAATAACCTTTGTAAACCAAATTTTAGTTTAAAATCTAGAATATCAAACCAATCGTACATGTAAATGTATATGTAACGATTAGGGTAATTACTAATTAGATAGCATATAAATTACATTTTAATTAGTGTCCATAAGGACTCATAAATACCATAGATAATCTCAGTCAATATTTTACTTTCTTAATAAAGTGAAGTTTTAATAAATTTATATTAAAAACAGCTTTATATCGTTTAATTTGCATCACTTCAAATTTATTAATTAATAAAAATTAATTATTTTTTAATTATGCCAAAAAACATTATAATTGTAGTTATACTATAAATATAATTGTAAAGAGAGTTTATTGATTTTTACAAACATTTGGAAAATAATAGTGAATTATGTAAAAAAATAATTTCCAAAGATTAATACCAATAAAATTAACATTTATATTTCATATTTTAAATTGTTAATTCTTTTTAAATTCTTGAAAATTTCAAATTGTTAGAACTTTTAATTCCAATTTTATTGTTTCTAAGACATTTTGAAATCTGGACACTCTATTTTAATGCATGTGATGTAACTTTAGTTGGGCGCCAAAAGGAATTTTTTTATGCATCATTTCAAAATATTTTTTTTAGGTGCCTCGTCACTGATTAATAATATATTTGGTTACTAGGATTTATACGAAATCCACTTAGAAATTTCGATACTTAATTTACGGAATTTAGCTATTCCAGATATTGCTATCCAAATATATCCTGAATAAACAAAACTAGCAATATAAATATTAATGTATCAAGGTCGCGTTCCAATTTTTGGAAAAATAGATTAAACTATTGAAAAATTGCAAAATTCGAAAGTTATTTTAAGCATTTAATTTTATTAGTATCTTTTTCTATTGTCGTTCGCAACGTTTATCTTAAGTTAAGATTCTTTCAAAGATTTAAGTCGATAAACTCATAGCAATAAAACTGCGATAAAATCAAAACGATCTATTTATACATTCCGAATTATAAATATCAAATTATGAAAGAACGACCACATTTTGTCTTTATTTTATTGTTTGTTATAATTTTTGCATTTATGTTGTATTCTTTATACTTTTTCACGCCAAGTTTTAAAAGGTATATTTAAAATGGATTTAATTTACAATGTTAATTTAAATTAAAAATAATTTAGTCATGAATTGCAGGATTTACGTTTACCCAGAAATATTGACCAAATGAAAAAACTTGCAAATGTCCTAATTTTATACAAAAATGATTACTTTTACAATGTTCTTTACATATTTATATTAATTTACATTATGTAATTTTTCGTTTTATTCTTATTTATATTATGATAAATTATGTATCTGAATTTCAAATATCTGAATTTTTTCTCAAAATTTGGTTAAATTGTATTTTTCAATCAAATGTTGGTTAAGGGGATTTTTTTCGAACGGCTGGGGTAAATTGGATTTTTCTACGAAAGTTTAGTAGAATTTTATTTTTTCTCTCAAAATTTGGTAAAATTATATTTTTCAATAAAAATATTTTGGAAAAGGCGATTTTTTCTCTCAAAGTTTGGTAAAATTGAATTTTTCAATAAAAATATTTTCGAAAAGTGGATGTTTTCTACTAAAGTTTAGTAGAATTGAATTTTTTCTCTCAAAATTTGGTAAAATTGTATCTTTCAATCAAATCTTGATTAAGGGTTTCTTTTCGAAAGGCTGGAGTAATTTGGATTTTTTTATCTCAAAATTTGGTAAAATTAAATTTTTCAATCAAATGTTGGTTAAGGGGTTTCTTTTCGAAAGGCTAGAATAATTTGGATTTTGAAAAAGGGGATTTTTTCTGAAAGGTTAAATTCAATTAAGTAAATCTAAATAAAATACTGAATAATGCTATTTTTTCTTAAAATTGTATTATGGAAAAGTTTGGTAAAATTGAATTTTTCAATAAAATTTTGGAAAAGGAAAAGTTTGGTAGAATTGGATTTTTTCTCGCGTATTTAGGTAAAATTGTATTTTTATATAAAAAATGGAAAAATCAAAGTGTTAAAATGTTAAGTATTTTGTTTGCTAATTAGCTATTGTTTGTACAAAGTACGTAACAGTTATGTCCAAGGACATTGTTCTTCCTACAAACATCAGCTAGTTCTGATCAGCAGAGCCGAACCTACCCAGCTCGAGGTCATTTTAATTTTAAATCGTAAATTTGATAAATGTTGTTTATAATATATTAAATTATTTTTGACTATGGTTAAAGTTTTTTATTTATATCAACTGAAATAACTATCAGAATAATTTTCTTTTAATTGTAAGACGGTTAATTATTTAAAATTTTTTGTTAGTAAAAAAATGAATACTAAAGTGCTTTTTTGGCCGTGAAGGCGTCACTTTGTCAGATTGAAATTTTTTATGTGTTAACTGGATATAGCTGTATCAACTATAATTTTTTAAAAAAAGGTAATCTGATGTTTTAATCATAAAAATTAAATGTTTAGAGGTGGTCATTTATGATAATGCTTATGATTTTAAAAAGCGTCCCAGAATGTTTTTTAAATTCTAGGGCTGATTTTATTTTGACAAAAAAGGGAAATTGTGTTTTTGACTTAATGTTTATTGTAAAATTTGAAATACAAGTACTGTACAGTTTTATCACGTTGATGAATTGAATTTTTAAATTGACACTATGCGTGTGCTAACATTTGAAATTTTTAGCATTTCTATATATTACAACTACTGCATATGAAGTTACTTAATTGAAGTATATAACACGCGTAGTTTTAATAATAACCTCGATTTTATATTATTTAGTTTACAAACATTTGCCATACCTGGATCAATATTTCTATCAATAATATCCGGATTTCTATTTCCTATACCCTTAGCTTTGATTGTTGTTTGTAGTGTATGCTTTTATAGACACATTAATCTATTATTTTTTAGTGTTCAGCGATTGGAGCCACTTTATGTTATTACATATCCATGACAATAGGGAAACGCTTAATATTGACTCGATTTTCACAAAAAATACATAAATTTTCACTCATGGTAAGAGGAATATACGATACATTTAAAATTATTACAAAATTGATTAATCACATAATTTTGAAATGTCAATGATTATAATTAGTAATTGTATAAAACGGATCAGAGAATGTATTTTACAATACGAATTGAATGAATTGTTTTAACGTTATTTTAATCACAACCTATTTATATTCTGTTTTATTTCTGTTAGTATGATATTTTATGGAAATGGAAAATTAATTAAAATTGTGTTCAAGGTATAAAAAATATATCTCAACTTTAAGAAATTTTTTATATTTATTTAAAATATAATTTTTACATTTAGATAGAAAACAATAAAAATTGTCTATTTAATTATATTGTATTCCTAAGAGTAACGCCTTTTCTACCGAATTGGTTTATCAACATAACTTCACCTATAATCAATGTGCCGATATTTCCTTTTTTTTGGGGAACATTTATTGGTAAATATATATCTTACAACTCTTATTATTTTTAGGAGTAGCACCGCCATCGTTTATCGCCATTCAATCTGGAAAAACACTCCACCAGCTAACATCGACTGGTGAATTAATGACAATGTCAAGTATTGTCTTATTAATCAGTATCGCTGTCGTTTCAATTATACCCGTTATAGTAAAAAAACGATTCACCACACCACAAATTCAAAATGATTAAATTATTGCCATATAATCTGCTTTTAAAATGTCAAATTTAATTTACAAACCAATATGCAAAATATTCTAGTTAGTGCTTTCATGCTTTGAAAGCAAAATTTGAACAATACTATCTAATTCAAAAGAAGCCTGATCCGTACAATCAATATTGATTTGAGATTTCGTAGCATCCTGTAGAGCCTTGTACGAAGAAGCGTAAATCATTTTTTCCTTGATTGGAGCTTGTTCCGGGACACCCCTATAAAATATATTATATACATTTACAAAAAAAGCTACATTTTCAACAACACAACTCTATCCCTAGATTGTCCAGAATTTGTTTGATAATGAAAATCGAAATATACATAACAAAACGATTTAGTACATTCCGTCATCAAATATTCATAAACTTCGTCGTAGGTAGATTCTAAATTTTGTTGATAATATTAAAAAATTTCAACCTCTTCCTCCTTTTTTAACAATTTCCAAGTTTTTGAATAACTTGTCAAATTTCATAATAACGAACCGTTGTTTCTTTTTGTAAATTGAATCGATAAGTTCAAACACTTCATCTGATATAGTAAATCCAGAAATCTAAATTATAATTATAAAATAAAAATCAGTTACCATTTTATAAATATCAAAAATCTAATAGTTTTTATAGTTATGAAATAATGTTGCCTAAATTGTTCAAATATTTCTGAGCAAATAAACCAACGTCACTATGATTACATCACGAGACAAAATTCATGACTGGTAACAAGAAAACCACTTTATTCGTATTATCAGTTATAGGAACAGCGTTTCCCAGATTATTCATGGCTGCCGACATTCTAGATTTTAATCTAAATACTGGACTATAATGTAACCCAGTTTCACCTTAATTTATTTAGACCAGTGATTAGCATAATCGCTTCTAAAATGAAAAATAAAGCGAATGAGAAAGGATTAAATAATACGTAAATGTTTAGTCATCCTTAGGTATTATATATTACTTGTTAATCATTAGTAATGATTCATTACATTTTAATGTGAAACTTGGTTACAGTATAATCCAGTATTCGGATTGAAAATTTTTTAATTAGATTAACCCTTTCACTGTCTGTGTATTCTATGATATACACCAGGGCTTTTCAAACTAGGGTTCGCAAGAAAATTTATTAATATTGTTGTTTTTTTAAACTTTAAAAAGTATTGCAATAATCAAAAATTGTTTCAGTAAAGCAAAGATTTTTTAACATTAAATTTGTAAAGTAATTTGAATAATGAAATTGTTTTATTTGATATTACAGAATTGAATAACTTTCAAGTTTTTATGAAGTGGACATTGATTTTGACGAATATTCTCGTTCTGATGAAAATTTAACCACCAGAAACAATCAATTAAGTGAAGAAAATATCATTAATGAAACTATTGAATCCGTCAGTCAGTCAAATAGTGATTTTACTGATACCTTTGACATAAAAGATTGTTTAAATCGATTAACTTTTGTAAACAATCTTTACTAAAAAACCACTTATCTAAAATAAATGAAGAAGAACGCTTAAATATTATAGAACAAGATTTCATTAATAATAAGATACATTTTAATTAACTTAATTGTAAAATTAAAAATATATTATGTGTTAAACTTGCATCTCGAGAAGTTAAATTTTCAATTTCATTAAATATCTATTTTTATGATTGCAACTATGCATTTCTGACATTTTACATCAAAATTTATTTATTCCCAAAGTGCAATTTTTATTAAAATTTTCAATTTGACTTAGCGCGATTGCACTGTATATATAAATAAAAGTAGTCGTGAAATAATGTAATGTAAGTAAATCTAAAATCGTATTTTTCATAAAAATATTAAAAAAAAAAAATTTTCTCTAAAGATTTGTTGAAATTGTTTTTATTATTGATGCCGGGATAAAAGTGAGATTTTCTAAATAATAATGGAGCGGTCGTCTAGGCTTTTGGATATAATGCCGACATTTGACAACTCTGCTTCACAGTAAGAAGTACAAAAATCGAAAACTGAGAATTTAAGAGCAGTGCAGTTTTATTAAGTTATATAAAAATAAAATGAATCGGCTTTAAATGGAAGCGATCAATCAATAAATGTTTAATTGGTATATTACATTAAGGTAAAATGATTCCGTCGAACTAATAAAAAAATTAAAACAGTTGAAAGAAACTAACCGTCTTCTGGAACCAATCCATAGCTTCATCTTTGGTAATCTTGTTACGAGTTCCCCGTCTGGCTCTGTTGATCTTTCTCTTGGAAACACGTGTACCTATTAGAAAATAAATATTACCTTGAAAAATTAGAATAAACCTGGTTTAGATAGAACAATGTAAAAGTCCATTCCGTAAATACCGGTGGTTGGATCATATTTGCACCCCAAATCGATATGTTCACTTATACCAAAACCAAAATTTCCTTCAGGGCTGAAATTCTTGAGTCTCAATTCGTACTCTTTTACCTAAAATAATCAATAATAATTTGTTAATTCACTCGGTAAATCAAATAAGGTATAAAAGCAATAGTACAGAGTCAAACATGAATCTAGTTGCGTAGCTTTCCTTTAATATAACACTATATCATATTTCATTAAGAAAATTTTGTATTGAGTGTAGTAGATAATAGTTAATGTAATAGATATAAAAGTACTTTTAAACCCTTCTCCAACAATTCTTTTGCCATGTCACCTCGCACGGTAGTATGAACAGCAATTTTCTCGTTTCTTCTAATTCCAAAGGTATTGATAGTTAATCTTGCTAAATGAACCAATAAATAATCAGACCACCTTTAAAAATTACATTTGGAAAACAAAGGTTGTTGTCCAGTAAGTTGTTGTAATACTTTGGCAGCCCGGGTTAATCTGTCGCCCGACTCTCCCACGCAAACATTTAGACACAATTTATCAATACCAATTTTTTGCATTGGATTCGCTCGTTTCGAACTAGTTTTCGGAGCCTACATTTTAACAAACTACAATTTTACAATATAAAAGCATACCATTTAGTGAGTGATAAAATATTAAAACTTCAATGTAGTTTAGTAAATGAAAGTATCTTTATTTTACGAAATAAAAACAATTGCAAAATAATTTTATTTTACAAATACAAGTAAATGTTGAATTGTTTACAAATTAATAGTAATATGGATATATTGAACCGTAATCATGATTATAATTTGATCTTGGTTGATTTGGGTTGTTTTCTGGAGGATAGTAGCTATTCATTTGATAGTACAGTTGTGGTTGGTGCCATTCGTATGGTATTGTATACTGACGGTTTGTGGGCATTTCCGATTGCTCTAAAATTTATGTGAATTTGTTTTTTTTCATTTAAATTTCAAAAACAACTTATATGCACCAATTAATACATTTATTGGTGGTCAAATTTACAGTTGCACTGAAACGACATTACAATTCTTGGTTTTTTTAATAAAGTGTATACTTACTTTTCACAAAGCTCATCATGATTTGTTCTGATCGGGCTATAGCTGGTTTAACATCAACCTAAATGGATCAGTTATTATTGATTTATAATTTTCATGAAAAAACCAAATATGACGTATATATATTTGGCATTGTTATAATGCCTTAATATCTAACAAAATTTTAATTGAGGTTAACCAATGATGGATGTATTGTACAGTATTACCGGCGAAGATTTAATCAATTGTTTTTGACATTCGGATGCTAATTTGACAGATTCAAGAGTTTGAAAAGATATAAATGCGTAGTTTTTTCTAATGTGTTTTTCTCTATCATGTGGTATATCTATTGATTTTATCTAAAGTATTTATACAATACAGTGTAATTGTAGTTAATTGTAGTTAGAAATATGGTTTAAACGTGACGGTTCGAACGTCATCCAAAATGAGAGAAAATTATCAATAACAATTTATCATTTATATTATACCGGTTCTTTGTAGTTTTCTTCAATAACAGTACACAGTAATTGTCATTTATAGTTAAAAATATGAAGATGAGAACAATTTTACAACCCATACTGTAAAGAAGTCTATTATTCGAGTAGATGTTTTATTATACAATGATAATTTAAAATAATAATTAAGATTCTTGGACAGTATACAGACCCGTTCATATGTTTTGAGCACTTAGTAAAATCGCCGCAGTCTGTATAAATTTTCAATTTTATAATTTTTTAAGTGGCTAACAATAGAGGGTATACCTAAGTAAAAATTGCTAGAGAGCTTTCTGTATTCAGATGCGCAGTTTAAGAAATAATTAAAAAGCACCAAAATTGTCTACCTCTAATTAATCGACCTAAAAAAGGATGACGAAAAAAAATGTCAATCAGGGAGGATCGTTTATTAGAAATAAAAGCAAAATCAAACCCTTTCTTGACTGCTAATGAGCTGCGAAATTTGATACCATCTAATTTAAAAGTTAGTCTCGGTACTGTTAACGTTCTCTAAGACGTAGCGGTTTATTTGGACGCATTGCAGTGAAAAAGCCTTATCTGACAACTTTGCACAAAAAAAAGAGATTGAAGCGGTGCCAAAACCGTCGAAACTGGTCTGAGCATGATTGGAATTATGTCATTTATAGCGATAAAACCAAGATAAATCTAAACTTTAGAGCCAAGAGGTATATAAGACGGCGAAAAAATACTAGATATAGATTGTCACATGTCCACGCCACTGTCAAATTCTCTCCAAGTATTTTGGTCTGGGGTGCGATTTTGCAGAACGGAAATAGATTGCTTGTTCGATACTTTAATCGCGTTAATTTGCATGAATATGGTAATATTCATAAGATGTGATTCCTAAAATGCATAAGACAAGATATATTCTACAAGATAGTGCTTCGTCTCATACATCACGATTTACTAGTAAATGGATACAAAGTCAGCATCTAAATATGCTACCAAATTGGCTGCTACAGAATCCAGATTGGAATATAATCGAAAATCTTTGGAGTGAATTGAAGAAAAGGGTGCGTCAACGATC
>LWCA01000887.1:0-15915 GCA_001642005.1 Intoshia linei | reverse complement strand
TCAACATCTTTATACATTCCCGGTCTTTTCCTCTTCATGTTGTCATTCATGATTAATGCACATTGAATATTCGTTTTATTCTTTAAAATTGTGTTCAAAAGAAATTGTGCTATTTTGAGTTTTGTAGCAGCACTGCGTTGACTCATTTTTGGCAGTTTTTCATATTCCATTATTATTTCTTTTTTCTCTTGAATTGTTAAATTTAATCTTTTCTTGTGTTGTGACATTTTCATATAAATTTAACTTAACTTTATCTCAGTTTTAAAAATAATACAGTGATATCTCGATATGGTAATCTACAAAAACGCCACATATTTATAATTACGTACTTATGCAATACTTATCAACAAAATATAACACTTCAGACTTATGACTGTTAATGTTTATTTGTCAAATATAATTATAATAAATGTTCATTTCAACATTTAAATTAAAATGTAAAGTTTAAAAAATCAACAAATTGATGACTATAACCGAATTTTTGATCACTATATCCGTGATTAATATAAGCGGATTCTACTGTATTGATATATTTTGAATTATAAAAAATAAATACAACACATGGTATAGTTTGTTTTGACCTAATGTAAAGTATATTTTACTGAAAACTTTTTGTTACAATATAAATTTGCAAAAGTTTGGATTAGTTACAAAACAATTAAATTAAAGTGGTATTGTGTAAATATTCATTGTACAACAATGACAGTTTTAAAATAATGAGTATACAAATTATACACTTATGAGACCTTATTTCATATAAATATCAATACTGAGTTGTAAATATTAATTTCGTTTAATTAGTTTTTAAATACAATAAAAGAAACAAACCAAGATTGATATAAATCAGTCGAATTTGAACATTTAATGCCAAATAAAAGAAGACAATTTATGAAAAACTAAACCATCGAATGAAAACAAAGAAAAACGAATTTGGTGATATTACCGATAGATTCAACCTTAAACAACACGATTCATTGTTAGGCCAAGAAGTGTACAAGATTAATAAATATTTTGAAAAAAATTCAAAAATTTACACATTTAAACCGAAACCATTGCAAATTTCTTTAAATAACGCGTATATAAACAAAAAAATTTTGTTTCCAAAAATAAATAAACCCAAAAAAAATTTCAACATGAAAAATAATTCAAAGCTAAATAATGTAAACTCGACAAGAAATTATTCAAAAGAAATGGATTCAAAGTTGAATACAAAATTTTGCGTTAAACCTACAAATTTTTATAGCTTGACCAACCTCCCAGTAAAAAATTCCATAATAAAAGAAAAAAATAACAATAATTTCGCTCCAATTTTTCCCATAAAAGGAGACACTTACGAGCAAACACGAAAAAGATTAATTAGAAGCCAATACAACATTTTAAAAAGTATTAATAAAACACTAAAAAAACAAAAAAATGATCACGAAAATAAATCAAACCTGTTAAACGAAATTTACCAATGTACAGAAAAATTTGAAGCCAAAATAAACTTTGAAACAAATTTTGTTTCCGAAAGATCAATTTTCAATAAATGCAATTTATGGTTAAAAAAATACGTGAAACCAGATTCTTATATTAAAAAATAAATTTATATGCACAAACAATTCATGGTTTGATATCTAAATTTAGATTTGTACATATTAAATTATCTATGCTCATTTTCACCGCGTTGGGGTGTTGTTGGACAACCAAATCGGATAGTTTTCGTATAGTTTGAGGTTTGGGAGGTTGAAATTTTTGTAAATCCGCTTCATTTAAAAGTTCTGTGGGGTGAGTAAACAAATTTATGATATTTTTGGCTTTTTTTACAACTTGATTAGACTGGTTCAATTGGTTATTAATTTGAGATATTATAGATTTGCGGGAACTTGACTGGTTTTTCATCATTTCTACAAGTTGTTCTCTGGCTTGGTGTTTACGAAAAGAGTTTATAATTTCATTCATTTTAGAAAACTGAGTTTGAATCAAATTAAGTTTTTCCAGGCGCACTACTGAATCTGGACTCGATTGTATGACATACAACAAATCTAGGAAAGTAAAAATTGAACGTCTTAAAAGATCCCTCAACTGTTGTTTTCGATCTCGAAACGATAAGTTTTGACAATCTGGTTCTTCACTTTTAATAATTTCTTTAATCAAAGAAGTCTTGATGTTTGATTCCCCAGGTGGCAAACTTAGACAATATTCTACGCCGAAATTGCTACATTTCTAAAATCTAAATTATCTTGTACGTAACAATAAAAACCTTAACGTTAAGCTGAGGCGGTAAATGCGCGACATTCGCTTGCAATTTTTCATCGGTATAATTTTGAATGTACTGATAAGGAGGTAAAGGATACAAAATTTTTGATTTATCCGACATACGGAATATTTCAATAAAATTACATTCAAATTGTGATGAGATTAAATTTTATTGACTATATTTATAAACTAGCTTGACTGGTTTGTACTTTGTACAAACAGTACCTAGCTCTACTGAGGGCGACTTTTCTAATTTTATTATCAAAAAATTAGATTAAATTCAATATTATATAGGCATCTCACTATTACCAAACATTTTACAATTCACATTTATATTTTTTTTGAAATTGTAAATATGTAGTATGAATATTTAATTTTACCGGGAATGCATAGATTTCTAGGGTTGAAATTTTGTATTTATATCAACTGGAATAAGCTATATCAAAGAAATTTTTTGTTATAATAAAATAGTTTCGAAATAAAAAAAATGAATATTAAACTGCTTTTTTGACCTTGAAGACGTCACTTTTTCAGATTAAAAAAATTGAAATTTTTCCATGTGTTAACTGGATATAACTGTATCATCTGTAACTTTTTTTAAATTATAGGGCTGTTTTCATTTTTTAAAAAAAAATAATTTGGAGTTTTGATAGTGAAAATAAATTTTTTTTGATATTGTTCCTATTTATGATAATGCTTATAATTTTAATAAACTATCCCAGAATTTATGTTGTATAAAATTCTAGCATTTTTTTCATTTTTACAAAAAAGGGTAATTTGGGGTTATAGCCGTGAAGATATAAGATTTTGAAATTGAAAATTATTATAATGTTGATAATTTTAAATTCTTCAAATGATCAGATTGTTTATTTCTTATAATTCTAGGACGGGTTTGAATTTTAAAAAAGACAATTTGGGTTTTGATCTTGAAGTACTCAATTTCTGATGAAACATGACTTTGGAAAAAATGTCATACAAATATATAATTTATATTACTCGACTCGTCTTACTTTCTTGAATAAACTGGAAAACAGACATATTTTAAACTAAATTACTTTTACTCTATATACGTAATGTGTGTAACGTATATATTACGCATGTATGTGTAAGAATTGTGTAAAAATATAAAAATACAGCAACATGTTTATTTACAGAAATATTTAATAAAAATAAAAAATTTGGATTATGTAAACTGTTATTTGACAGAGCAAACTCAACGATAATATCGAGCTCTTTGATTTTGAGGCGGCATAAAATTATAGTGTTGTTCAGATTGATTCATGTCAGGCATTCGAGATCCATTTCCATTATCGTAGAGGTTGCCATTCATTCGAGATAAAGAATTTTGATAGTGTAACTGTCGAATTCTGATTTCTTGGTTATGTCGAATTTGCTGCTGATTAATGTTCATCTGACTATGAGCGTTTGAATTTGAGTTGCGAGACATGCTTTGCTGGTATGCCATTTGATAAGATTGCATTTGCTGGTTATAGATTCTTTGCATATCTGGATCATAATTTGTAGAAGGAATAGATTCTGTGGGAACGCCTCTCACGTTATTATCGCGTTGTCTAGCCATAATCATACGTTGGTACATTGGCCCAGCTGTTTGAGGAGATAGAGCCAAAAAATTTTCGTAATTTATCATGTTGCTTGGAATAGCACCAGTTGTCACTCTGGATCGGGCATGTTGTTGTTCTAAATGTGAGGTGACATTCTGATTTTGACAGAAACCTCTCAAGCGATCTTGACAAATTTTTTTATATTCATTCTCCCGTTGTCTCGAATTGTACATGTCGGTAATATAATTTTGATTGGACGGCGTAAAACAATTTGTATTATTTTGAATATCGGCTAGACTAGGATATCCTAAATTTGTAGTTGAGTTGAAGGGATTCATTTTATAGTGAGATTGAAATTGTGCTCGTTCTCTGTTTTGGGCTTGCAGTTTCAAGTTTTGAATATGTTGTAATCTTTGTAGATTATCAATTGGTATATTGTTGTAGGATTCTGCCATTTGTATTAAAGTGCTTGCAGCAGGCATATTTTGACCTTCAATTTGATTTAGTTGAGGGTTTGGTGTGGTGTTTAGGTGGTTTTGGCATATACTAGTATGTTGTAATCTCATTTGGGATGCTTGCAATTGGTTCCTGTTGGTCAAGCGAGATGACGAATTTGTTATTTTTGGAGAATTAAGGTTGCCTCGAATTACATTACCAACAAATGGTTGTTGTTTTTGAATGTTAGGTTCTGGTTTTATAATTACAGATTTTGCATCCTTTTTATGATGTGGTAAACCTCCACTACCATATCCTGACGATTCATTTGAATCTGGGTGTTTTGCAGTTTTAGGTGGAACATCTGATATCGGACCAATATTTTTTCGTTTTTTTCCTAATTGAGCTTGTAAATTGTCCTCGTCTTTTAGCGTCTTGGAATAGTCACCATGATTATTTACAGAAATTGAACCATCAAAATAGGTTGGTTTGTAAGCCGTTGATTTCGAAATATTTACAATGTCATTCATGGTATTTTCCAAAAATTGATCATAATTACACTTTTTTTCATTTACATCATAATCGGTCATTATCATTTTGCCAACTATATCAATGTTTTGGTCTAATCTTTCGTTCAAGTGATATGTTACAGCTCGACTATAATTGGGTTTTTCTTTACTTGTCATCACGTATAAATCCTAAAAATAAACATAAATTTCTAAATTTTTAAAAAATTATAAAAATTTTATACCACACATGTAAGTCAAAATGGCGCAATTACAAAAACGTGACATGTATACACATTATGAGTTGTGAAGAAATAATTGTGAGGGATTAAATCAGCAATGTAAATAATGTTAAAAGAATAATTACAAATTTAAAATAAAAGATATATCATCTAATTCAACAATTAGTCCAATTCCAGCCAACGCAATGTTCGAAAGTAACGAATATCAAAGGTGTGTAGAACTATTAATCGATAATTTCTCAAAAATCAAGTCTATTTTAGCATACATTAACTAATCGATATCAGTAGCAGATCTAGTTTCGACCAGAACCAACATATTGGCAAACGACCGTGTTACCTGGTGTATTTAAGCAGACAAGTCCCAATATCTTATCACGCAGAAATCATAAATACTTTGTTATTGACATGAAAATCAAGTTTGGTATTTTAAATTAAAATTAGTTCTCAAAAACAAGTGTACAGCAGGTATAACATGTCTGAGTTATCTGAAAACTTTTACATTTTTCATTAGTTACATGAATTTGTATCCAATGGTTTCATTAAAAATGCGAAATGTCATGAAAAAACGAAAAGTTTTAAAAAATGGGCCCAACGCGTAAATTTCGAGTTTATTGGAAATTGTAAAGTGCAATGTACTCAAAAAACACTGGATACATGGTTGTATCGCTTCATCAAAATATTCAATCATTAATAAAAAATTTTATTTTTATAATACACATAAAATTCACAATTTAATGTATTCATATATTCAACTATATGCAAATTAATATACCTTTAACATGGTTTGCAGGGATTGATCAAATTGTTCGTATTTATTCATTTTATTGCTGTTTTCCGTAGAGTATTGAGATTGAGTGTAAAGATTCGAATGTACTAAATTGTTTGAATTTTGCGCCAAATGAGATAATTGAGAGGTTGCTAACATATCATCACAATAATTATAATTATTATCAAATTGTGTATTTTGTGTCCGAGAAATAAGATAATTATTTGGACTGTGCAACTGCGTAAATGCTAATTGGCTATTATTTGTTTTAGAGTAATTATATTTTGAATAGACATTGGCATTGTGCGAAAAATCATGATTGGAATTGTGATTCATCACATGAGGAACCAATGATTGATTCACAAGAGATTTTGACATTTCATCTAAAAATATAACATGTAAATTGGTCAAATAAATGCTAGTGAATCAGTGCAACTTATCTTGGAAATACTGTTTAAAATTAAAAAAATGAACAGATACATTGTACAAATAAAATAATTGAAACTAAATTACCATAATGCAATTTTAGTTATATAATCACTGATCTACTAGGACAGACGGCAAACAAATTGTATCAATGTTGTTAATTAAAATCATCGGCCTGATACGAATAATGCTCAAGTAGTCAATATAAAGCAAAGGAAACTAAATTAGAGATTTCGGAACAAATAAACAAAATTGATTAAAGACAATCAGTCTCATCTTGGAGAAATGAACAATCACATTCACTACGTTACAGTTTATTTTAAAGTGCAATCTATTTGTTACTGGACTGAATAAATTGTATCGTAATTGTGTTAACTAATATGTATAGATACATTAATCCGAAATCGATACATCACATTTGATTCACACTTGAAATAGCAGTGATACTAACTTTTTAAAAAATTACTAGTAATTCGCATATCTGTTTAGAATCTTGACCTTGAAAGGCTCTTGGTTGTGATAAGGTATCAACTTTAATGGTTGCATGATGAGTGAATAAATTGGCAAATTATATAATTAGTTTTTTGAATCATAACAGTTGACATAGAAGTGTTGAGATCGATATTTGAACAGACGTCTCCCACTTTGTGGTTTGCATAGTGCAATTTTAATAGTTATTGGACTAACACACATTTATGTAAGTGATGATGTCGGCTTGTTACTGATAAATACTACAAGTGAATTTTGCTCATCACGTGCGAGACATATTAATATACTTATTGAATACTAGACTGAATAATAGTTTTACAATAACCAACATTAATTTTATTACAGCTAATAACTGTCTCCAAATTTTTATTTTTAATATTTTCATTGTAACATTCTCTTTCATTTGCACTGACTGTGTGCAATTTATAGGCAATCTCAATTACAAATAAAATGATTGACGACTATATTACGAGCCTTGTTTCTCATTCAAAGTATAATACGATTATGTAATATTTACTCTGTCTACTTGAAATGAGGCACAACTAGCACTTTTCAATTATATAACAATACAAAACAATGTTTCAGACACATTTTACAACAGACTGTTTAAATAATTTCACATTAACTTTTGATTTGTAAATAACATACCTCAATAACTATTTTTCATTTTTAAAACCCATATAAATCTTGCAAGTTCATTTAGTGCATTTTAACCGTGAATTTTTGCACTTTCTAGTTTGCGAATTTTATTGTTTAGTCTTTATTTATTAAATTACTGTTACTGGGACAAATAAATTGAACTTTTAAAGTTAATCGTATTACAAATGAGATATCGTCATTGTAATTAACACTAAATACTGTCAAAATACAGTACTGTTTATTTTTTTATTTTCTGTCGAGATGTTACAAACTAAGTCAACTTAATTATTGTGAGTAGTTATCTATTGTCATATTTTATTCACACGGTACGAATTTGAGCTAGAATTTACATTGTGTTATAATTTAATTAATTTAAATTTTATTTGAGAGAAGATTCATAACAATTTTAAATAAGCTAAAATGTGTTATAACTACGGCAAGCAAAAGTCAGAAAAGTTAAAATTTGATATGTCCAGCATGATGGCACCAATATCGTCAATATTAATTGGCTAATTAAAATTTTATAAAGTTAATACGGTTAGAAAAGTTAAAATTTTTTTAAAAGTTAATAAAGTTAGATTTTGAAATATTCAATTATTTACATGTGCATTGTTTTTAAATTTTACAAATCTGAATCTTAATCAAATTTTAATCTAATAATCAGTTTGTAGTGATAATGAAGATGTTTAATCAGTTTAATATTTAATCAGTAAAATACAAATTATGTTTCTGATTACGACAATAAATGCATACAATAAGGTTTATATTGATATTAACGAACTTCAGTACCTCAACTTCATGTTCAGTTAATAACAATATTTACAATGGTAACTGTTTTGGTTAAAGTTTAGTATGATATTGTCATTACACCTCCCTATTTAAGTTATAGACATTACTAGTATAAGTGATAATCAATATAACGTTTATTTGGTTGAGATTTACGTTTATAAAGAGGTTTTTAGTTTTAATAGGTAAATTTGGCACAAAAAAATTTTGATGGTTAAAACCCGATTTAGGTATTTTATTGTTGTAATTCCGCTGAAGACGCTTCAAATAATTATTTCTATAATTTAGTGATCTGGTTATACAATTTTTCTTATCATTATTAAATTTTGAATTATTTGATAAAATGTTATGATAACCAAAGACAAGAGACAGAAGTGATGCATTATTCCTTTCATTAGGTAAAAATTTCATGGACATCAATATCTTAGTTAAATGTGTATTCCAATATATAATTTATTGTTAGTACATATTCTTAGTTTTTCTCGTAAAGTGCGATTCATACGTTCAATCATACCATTTTGATTATGCTTATACGGCTTTGATTCTGTTTTATGAATATGCAATGATTTGCATAATTCTTTCATTATTTGACTTTCAAACTATTGACCTCTATCAGTATGAATTTCCTGCGGTGGTCCATACCGTGATATAATATTCTTCATAATAGATTCACACACCGTTTCTGCGGTTATGTCATGAATAGCATTTGCTTCTTACCACCCTGTAAAATTATTTATCATAGCTACGATATATTTTTTATCATTAGATGATATGGGTAAAGGCCCTAATATATCGATTTGCCAAAGACTATTGAACTTATCTCTAACTACAGGTTGCAATTTCTTTTCAGGGGTAAATTTTCGATGTTTATTTACGTTACACATGGTACATTTTGCCGTAAATTGTCGAATATCATTGTGCTGTTTAGGCCAAAAATATTTCTGATGAATGATCTTGTATAGTTTAGAAACTCCTGGGTGACAGATTATTATGAAAAAAATTGATTGCTGAGGAAGTAAGTGACTGTGGAACGATCGGATAGGAGGCGTTATTTTTTTAAAATAAACGATATCGTCGCTTATAGTAATGTGGTTGCGATAATAGTCATAAAGGTTCGATTTTGGAAGAAATTTAATATCACTATATTCCTTTATTGATGTAATATGAGGATCAGATTTTTGATGTTGATAAATGTCAAAGGGTTTCTTAGTGACTAGAATTCACCATGATATCTGAGGTTAATCTAGATAGAACATCAGCTGTCACATTTAATTTACCGAGACGATATTTTATATCAAAATCAAATATTTCCAAACGTTCAACCCATCTGTGTAGACGATTAGTTAGTTTAGTAGACTTTCGTAAGTGGGTAAGTGGATTATGATCGGTTATAACAATGAATTTCCGACCATATAAATAATGTTTGAATTTTTCGACGCTCCATAAAACGGCATAAAATTCTTTGACAACAGTACTATAACGAAGTTGGGCACCTTTAAAGGAAGTACTAGCATATTCTATAACTTTATCATTCTGTCGTAAAACAGCGCCAATTCCTGTCTGGGAGGCTAATGGTGGATCCTCATATGGTCCGTTTCTAAAATGAATTCTTGATCAGATAACGGTAAGGTTAAAACAGGTGCTGAAGTTAAGCAAGTTTTGAGAGTTTTAAATAAGTGATCGCATGTCTGAGTCCATTCATATTTAAGTGAGGTGGTTAATTTTTCAAATGGATGGACGATGTAGGCATAGTTATTTATAAAACGGGGATGGTAATTGGTCATTCCCAAGAATGATTTTAGCTCTTTCTTTGAAGTAGGAGATGGTATGTTTAAAATTGAATTGATTTTATTGGGATCAGAATGAATGCCACTGCCATTAATTAGGTGACCCTAAATGTAAATTTCAGTTTGTCCAATATTACATTTTGAAGGTTTGATAGTAGCACCGAATTTTTCTAATCTGGTTAAAACTTGTGTCACATTTCGTATGTGGTCAGCATGATTCTTAGAACCTATAATAATATTATCCATATAAACAATCACTGAATGTATATTATTTAGTATATCTTCCATAACACGCTGAAATGTTGTAGGCGCGTTACATAATCCGAATGGCATGCGTTTGAAGCGATATAATTTATTTCCATACCCTGAAGAGAAGACTGTTTTATTACGATCAG
Source organism: Intoshia linei (assembly GCA_001642005.1). Taxonomy (NCBI): domain Eukaryota; kingdom Metazoa; phylum Orthonectida; family Rhopaluridae; genus Intoshia; species Intoshia linei. Next base: position 5,644 of record LWCA01000887.1, on the reverse strand, counting down.
TCGGTTTCAGTAAAAATTTGGTGGAACCCTGATACAAGATCCAGTGTTGTGAACATTTTATTTTCAGCTAGATGATCTAAACAGGACTGCAAGCTAGGTGCTGGATAAGTATCTTTTTTTGTTTGTTCATTCAATTTCTTAAAATCAAATACCATCCTGAATTGGTTACCAATTTTAGGGACAAAAAATTTTGGAGACCTCCAATATGTGCAAGGGTCATTCAAATGATCAACAGGTTTTATGATATCATTTATTAGATTCATTTCAAATTTCCTGAGATTTAAAAGTGTGGGATAAATAGGACCCTTATATCTCATATTTTCATTCAATAATTGCATATTATGTTCATATTTACTAATTTTACCTAGCACATCGCTAAATACTTTACTAAACCGATTAACAATAAGTTCATATTCTGAATTAAGAGAATAAACCTCAACACGATTAATTGAATTAAATTTATTAACAAACTTAAATTTGTTTCCAACTTTTTGTAAGACCTGCATTCATCACGGTGCTACATCCTATAATGTTAATACCATTAGTTACGTAAAACTTTAGAGATTGACACAGGTCAGGTATATCCACATGTAAAATACCGAATAAATTTATAGTAGACCCAGTGCTACACTTATGCGACCGTGCGTGGCAATCATATTTTCTATTAACACGATGTTTTCCACATCCATAGCATTCCTCCCATTTACATATCTCTTCTATCATATCTGAAAGGTTCTGTTAAACCCCAAGGCGATTTAAACGAATTCGTGCACGATCACCAATGAAATTGAGCATCATTTATATCATTGACTCTTCAGCGACTTCAATTGTAATGAATTTGCAATATAATTTAAAATCCAATCATTAATTTTTACTTGTAATTTGCCATCGGGACCAAATATTTCCGTAGGTTTATCAATTATATTCGCCATGAATATTAAATTATATAATTTGTATTTTGTAGTGATAATGAAGATGTTTAATCAGTTTAATATTTAATCAGTAAATACAAATTATGTTTCTGATTACGATAATAAATGTATACAATAAGTTTTATATTAATATTAACGAACTTTATGTTCAGTTAATAACAATATTTACAATGGTAACTGTTTTGGTTAACGTTTAGTATAATGATATGATCATTACTGTACACAGTTAATGCCTAAATTTCCAAACTCGTCTGTTAAACACATATTAACTTTGAATGATATTACTCCAATTCGTAAATATTGCAAATTAAAAAGTGATTTTGCCATTGACATAGTAGAACTTTTTGCCTCGGTAGACGTACCTTATACAAGTTATATATTTAATATTGTACCATAACAAATCTTAATATTTAATTTTTTAAATTATGTTTAAAAAAAAATTTTTAACAGGGGGGACCAAATGGAAATTTTAATGTATTTTTTAGAGGTTAAAAAGGTTAAAATTTTATTTTGATAGATTATATTTTGTTGATTTTATAGGTTAAAAATGATTTCCCCTAGTTATAAATTATAAGGTGTTATAAGGGGCTTATTGTAAAAATTTTTAAAGTGTCAATATCTGAAATTTACGGAATTTAGCTGGAAAATATTTCTGTATGTTTTTTTCTTGGTATTCCCGAAATTTTGTATAGTATTGTTAGTGTGCCCCCAGGGCGTAGAGAGCAACTGTCGGCCAGTCAGATAAAAATGAAAAAAATTTTTTGGTTTTTTTATCCCAGTGGTATCAATTTAATAAAACATAAAGATTTTGCCTATATCCCACTTATTTCAAAACGAGTCATTTTGAAGATTTGACCATGCATATCATAAGATAAAGATCTTACAGCAGAATATACTAGATGAAAAAAAAAAACTTGATTCAAAGACCATTATTATATAATTAATCGAAAGCTGCAATTTTAATTTGTTTCCAAATATTCATCAACTTTTAATTATTTTGGCAACATTACCAATCACCACATGTGAATGTGAACTCTCCATTAGCATTTTGAGAAGATTGAAAACCTTTTTAAGATTAACAATGACTGTTAATCGTCTATGTGGACTGGCCCTAATGAATTTCCACTATGACTATAATTTTGATATTGAAAGTTTGGTTAATGAATTTGCAAAACTTTATCCAAGAAAACTGAACCTAGTTGATTTAGGATTATTTAAATAATTATTTAATGAACAAAATTAATTTTTCTTTTTTTTGTGCTGATCATTTTTTTTATTTTTGCGAAAAAATACAAATTTGAATGTATGATATACATTATATGAAATGTATATACATTGTATGTATCAACTTGATGTTGACTGAAATTATTTTTTTACCGAAACATCAATAAAATGTTGGGGTGCGATTCTTTTTCACACTACTATATACCCAAAGATTAAAAAATAGCGATACGTGATTTTACCAATAAAATTATGTATCTACAAATTCAATTTTCGATGTTTGAGTATTTTTATAAACAGTGATACAATATGCCTCTGCCAGGAATGTAAGAAAGTTATATACAGCAGTATTTTATATAGCAATAAATCTACCAAATTGATAGTACAATTTTAATGTATTTTATCCAAAATCTCTTAGTTGGTTTATTCTTATCAAAATCAAATGAATAAAATTGTTTACAAGAAAATACCTCGATAAAGTAACTGAGACAACTTATTCAAAGTGGAAATGTTCCTATATCCACCTTTGAGAATATTTAATTTGGTAATTATTAAGTGTAAAATAATTTTTCGTTTGATGTTTAATGTAAACAAATTTCAAATTAAAAAAAATATACATACATTACATTACGTATTTGTAAAATAAAAACTCAACATGTACACATGTGTATAATGAAAATATAAGAAGATAAAAAAATTTAATACAAAACAATTTAAAATACATAAAATTAAATCATATTTACATCTATTTTTAATTTATACAAAATTTAAATAAATTTTAAGGTAAATAGTTTTGTCTTTAAATCGTATATGCATTTTTTCAGTTCAGATTCATCTTCAGATAAAATTTTGAAAGCAAAAAGGTTATCTAGAGTAAAATTATATTCAAAATATGACATAAATAAATCGTTATAATTATACTAGCTTGGCAGTTTTGTACTACGTACAAAGAGCACCTAGCTCTGCCGAGGGCACTCTTTTATTATACCATAAAAATAAATTCACGTTAAAAATCTAACTTAAAAATTCTACTATTAACTATTATAATAATCAATCCTTTGTTTTGTTAAAATTTGCGTAAATAATTTATAAACAATTATTATCCCATTTTTTTAATTTATTAGACAGAATGTGTGTATAATATTAAAAATAAAGTTAAAACTTTTTAATTTATTAGACAGAATGTGTGTATAATATTAAAAATAAATTAAAAACAGTCCTATCCTAAAAATTGTCATAAATAGCATAAATTTCAAAAAAAATAAAATTATAAAAATATATTTTGTCATTTTCAATGTGATGACATATTCAGTATCAATTTAATAAATACTTAATAATACCAATTGTGTATAAATAATTAATTGAATTTTCACTTTATAAATATTTCAGTCGAATTTTACCATTATTGTAAAGGATTGTAATATAAAAATAATTGATGTTAAAAATTTGTCCATACTTTTGGCCTTTTTTCTTGTAAATGTTACATTTTTTATTACCATTTTATGTTAAATTTGTTGACAATTATCAATAAAAAAAATAAGGTTTCAGTTAATATAAATTTAATTTTATAAATTCGTTGCTGTAGTGTTAAAATTTGAAGATTATAAAAAATTTCGAAGGAATAAATTATATAGATTTCCACCCATATTTCTTTATTGGAAATGTGTAGACGTTCAATGCACATTTTTTTGAAATTGTAGGATAAATATTTACATTTTAAATTTTTATTTTAATCAAAATATTGGTTAATAATATATTAAAAATTATTTTTAATCGGGAATGCGCAGATTTCTCGAGTTGAACTTTTGTATTTATATCAACTGGAATAGCTCTATCAGAATAATCTTTTTTTACGGACCGTTAATTATTTCACATTTTTTGTTTTAATAAAATATTTCAAAAAAAAAATATTTATATCAACTGGAATAAGTTCTATCAGAATAATTTTTTTTTTTAATTTTCGGACCTGTAAATTATTCACATTTTTTGTTTTAATAAAATATTTCAGAAAAAAATATATGAACTAAAATGCTTTTTTGACCGTGAAGTCGTCACTTATTCGGATTGAAATTTTTTTACGTGTGTTAACATGATACAACTCTACCACCTGTAAATTTTTTGAAATTCTAGGGCTGTTTTCATTAAAAAAGAAGGGTAATTTGTGGTTTTGGCCCTGAAGATATAATTTTTTTAAATTTAAATTTATGATAATGTTTATGATTTTAAAATCCGCATCAGCGTATATATTTTTTTAAATTCTCCAACTCGTTTGATTTTGAAAAAGAGGGACAACAGGGGTTTTTGACTCTTAAGATGTGAAATTGGGAGATTGAAATTTATCTTATACATCCCTGAAAAAAACTGTAATTGAAATGTGGTTTTTAAAAATTAAATAAAGGTTTCTGGTATATTTTAACCAACAATTAAATTGTAATTAAAGGGAAACGTAATATGGTTGAATCGCACTACATATAACAGGGATGGGCAACATACGGCCCGCGAGGTGTTTAGATCCGTCCCGAAATAATTTTTATAATAAAAATTATTTTTTAATTTAAAATTCTAAGTTGTACATTATAATTAAAATTAATATTAAGAGATTAAAAATTTACATAGTAACATATTTTGTTGTCTTAAATAGGCAAGACAATAAAAAAGAGAAAAGTGGACTCTGAATGCAGAATTATCCAAAAATTACGGGAATTAAAATATTATTTCATGGAGCACTACAACAAACCTGTTTGTGTAATCTGCCAAGAAAATGTTGCTGTTATCAAAGTGAATAACATTAAGCTTCATTATGAAAGCAAACATAAATCGACATTTCAAAAAATTCATGGAAATTTGAGATTATACGAATTCAATAAATTAAAAAAATGTTTTAAAAAAACTGGCTTATTTGTTCACGAATAGGGTTGCCAACTGCATTATTTTCCCCATGAGACTTCGGCTTTTCAAATTAAACTCTAGGTTCAGGGTTAAGTGATATTTCTCAGGGTAATTTAATTATTTCAATCAAAATCATCAGATCAGACATATTTTATTTATATTGGATGAATAAGCGACTGTATTTGATGTATAAGATGTGTAAATTGTTATTTTTTTAAAAAGAGACCCCAAAGTAAAAGAGGACACAAAAAAAACGCTTCGCTGCGCTTCAGCCAAATTTTGGGCTTCGCTAATAATTCGAGTTGAGAATAACTTAATGTTGGTAACCCTATTCACGAATAGGATGGTACAGATAAAAATAATACTAATGCCAGTTATGTTATTTCAAAATTGATTGCTTAACGCATGAAACCGGTATCTGATGGAAAGTTTATTAAAGTGCCCAAGCTGCAGTTTTTGTCAGAGGCGTAAATTACAAATTTGAAATTGTTGAAGAATTTTGTAAATTAATACCTATGAAAGAAAATTGCACTGGATAAGACATCTTTGATGGAATAATGAAAATGATCTCAAAAGCAAATCTTAACATACGTAAATTTGTT
>LWCA01000494.1:0-25647 GCA_001642005.1 Intoshia linei | reverse complement strand
TGTTCATATTAAATATAATTTTGATAAATTTAAGACATGTGTGCAGCAGCACATCTCTAATACAGTTACATTTCTAATATTTTCGTTAAATGAGATTTTGACTGTAATAGTAATTTAAAATAGATTATAGTGCTTTAGAGATAAAATTTTTATTAACGGAATTTTTGATTCATAAAAATTTATTATAAAAAAAATAAATAATTCAAAATTCCATTAAAAAAATTTCATTAATAAAGACTTAGGATTAATCAGAAATTTCCTCTTTAACACCTGGAACTTTTTCTTTTATTTTTACCTAAAACCCAGATTTTGACTAAGCATAGCTGGTGCACCATCATTACAAACACCACATAGATTGTTCCAATTTACATTTCCTTTAATAAAAAAGTGATCAATTTTTTTATAGATATTCATTGTTTTTGGATTTGTAAGGAGTTCACTACAAAATAAGAATTCTTCCTTAAGTTCATTGAAATGAATAAACCTCACAAAAAATAAAACTAAACAATCAAATAATTTATAAAAATTTGCGCCCCCGGTTGAGAAACTATGTCTAAGAGTCTAAGACATAGGCTGTATGCATATCAGTATGCATAATCCAGTATGAAAACCTAAAAAATCTCATTCAATCACAACTCAAATAAATATATTAGATACCTAATTTTCAATTGCATTCTAATATTATAATACAAGTATATTTTAAATTTCTCAGTTAAAATTCAAAGTAAATATTTACAAAAACTTAAAAGTCTTGCATATATCTAAATTATTTATTATTGACATTTAAATCTTGATATTTTTCAAATGTGCTGGACACACTCGCTTCGCCAAATGATCTTTTATCAGAATATGCAATCATCTAGCAATAAGTAGAATATTAAAGTTTAATTAATACTAAATACATATATTATCTGAAAAAAATTTCTTTCTAGTTCACCAATATTGGGCTGTGGGATAATTTTAACATAGAGAATTCGCGTAAATATGAATAATGCAACCATGAAAACAACATAAATTCACTTTAAGAAAAATTTCATACTTTGATTCCCCTGTGGATAAAATTATGCCATATAATTATTATGATATAGGAGTAGGAGTAAACAATACTCCTATTGATTGCAAACATACTCCTATCGATTGCAAACATAACCTTATTGCTGAAAACATAGTCTTAACAATTGAAAACGTCTATAATATAATTTACCAATAAATTACATAATTTTATTCAACTTGATGTTTAAAGAATAAACAAACATAGATTAAATAAAAGATCATTGCAATAATACGTGTATGTATTTATTTAATTTAAGTTGTAATAAATGAAAACTATTACCTTTTCATTTCGATAAATGACACTGTTAATAGAAGTGGTAGGTGTTTCAAGTTTCGCGGTATTTGGAAAAACCTTAGCAATTTCCGCAAGTGTAGTATCGTCCAAATCTAATCCTTACTTGTATAAAGTAAAAGTTGCTAAACATGTGTCTGTAAATTCGTCTGTAAACATTTTTTTAGAACAATAAAACCGTTATTTACCGTTCCAGAAATATCAAATACACAAATTCTCAGTTTTTTTTTTCCTGCTTATAAAGTAAGACAACTTTGAACCTCATAAATTTGTTTCTCCACGGTTAAAACGCCAAATTATTCATTTTCTTGAAAAACGAAAAAAACTATCAGAAGGAAAATTGAAATACAGTTTCTCAGAACCAGAAATTATCCATTATTTTAGAAAATAAAAAAAATCATAGCAAATATATTGTGTTTTATATGTCGTATAGAATGTGTAAAACTGAAATGTACATATCATATATAATACATATGTGTATACATTTCATGGATAAGTCGTAAAATTTTAAAGGGCGTTTCTTAGAAATTTGTTTAAACAAACTTTTAAGAGGGGTTTATTAGAATTTTTTTTGAACCAAACTTTTAACGGGGGTTTTAAGATTTTTTTGAACCAAACTTTCAAGGGGGTTTTTAAGATTTTTTTTAACATTCTTTCAAGTGGTTTTTAAGATTGGTTCAAAAAAAATTTCCTAAAACCAAAAGTAAACTAAAATTAAAATATAAATGAAAATTTTACACATTCTACGACTTGTCCATGAAACGTATACATTCTACGACTTGCCCCTGGAATGTGTACATTTCACAGTTGTACACATTTTATGCAACATATACAAAAAAAACAGGAAAAATTTAAATATCAAAAATTAACGCCGTTATGGTAAAAAAGCAGACACAAAGTTATATATAAAAAAATATAAACCTTCATAATTAATGAACAGAGTACGATTTTTACTAACCAAAAACACCAGGCTATCTGCAACAGTTTTCCTTAAAGTTGAATTAACATAAATGAGATGTTGTAGAATTTGCACAACAGCTAAGAAAAATTTTGAATCAATAAAAAAATGATAAACTAATACAAAAATGTACAACAAAAAAATACCAGAAATAATATTCGATCCATAATTTGATGCAATATTATAAGCTCCAAGTGAAATTTGCTGTCCACATGCTTTATTTTCACTATAAATATAAATCGGACTCAACGAAGAAAATGGCCTTTTTAGAGATTCAATTTTATTATCCTTAAAAAAATGAACATTGAAAATTAACCAATTACAGTATTATTAAAAGATGGAGGATCAAACTGTTTCAATTGATCATTCAATATAATTCCATATAAACTTGTCATAACTCCTGCGCCAAACGGAGAATTTAAAGTGCTACATGTATCAAAATTCAAAAAATATACCAATTCAAAACATACGTTGAAATTGAAGCGACTCCGCCGTACATGTCGAAAGCTGACACGTGGCTAGCTACAGTTGAATCATTTTTGTAATTGGTCCAATCAAAATTTACAATATCGATACTTTCCTTTGCAGTCTCAGCAAATTTGTCCCTAGTTTCAAATTTTTTCATTCATTTAATATTTTTAAATATACTCCAAAATTTTTAAATCAAATTTATTTGTATTTGATAAGGTTGATCTTAAAATCTATTTGAAAATTATTATTAAAATATAACATTTACTTTTAATATTATGACCAGTTTTTCTCCAAGAGACTTTTTATTGAAATCTTTATACAGACTGAGGATTTTCATGGCCAGAATTACGAGAGCAGAACTGATTAAATGAAAAAATACAATAATTTTACAAAAATTTTGCATTACCTGCAAGGAGGATGGCAGCCATAAATTGTAACGTCTATTTAAAAATAATAATTAGAAAAATAAATTATCAGGCACCAAAATAATTTGATTTTATTGCATTTTTCTTTATAACTTTATAGAGTTCAAAATCGGAATAAGTAAACATTGCTCCAATGTTTTGCGAAGTCTTGGATAAGGCTTTAGCAAATTCGTCAGTGAAAAAGGATTTTTTTGGATTTTTAGAAAAAGCTTCAAGAAAATTGGCATATGTTTCACGTTTTCTTAAAGTTCCCGCTGGAAAAGGTTCCTTGTTTTCGTCAAATAGCATCGATTTCAAGTGAGGACATATAATTGAATCATAATTGACAAATTGCATTATTTGTTCTATTTTTATGATTAATAAATAATAATACTACAAAATATTAAATTTGTACATGAATTTCTACAATACGCAAAAAATGTTTTAAAAAGTGTATTTTATTAACAGGGGTATTAAAAAATTAATTTATTTCTATGGTATAACCAGAATTGACGAACCAGAGAATTTTTAAATCTCTCTTTGTAATTTTTTTACCTTGAGATTTGGTGACATTGTATCCAAAACGAGCCAATTTGATGATGGGTTTTAAAATTTCTTCCCAGGTCAAATAACCATAATCCAGTTGTGCTTCAATAAAACCCAGCAACATACCGGGTACTCCGATAGATAAACTATGCTAATTGATTTAAAAAAGTAAAAAATAATAAAACGTTTCCTAGTATCGCACCGTCCTGTGTCAAAACTTGATCATTAAGATTTTTAGGAGCCATAATGTTAAAATCGTAGGATAATGTTTTTTCGTTTTTATCATGATAAATTAAAAACCCTGAACCTCCCAAACTGGTCGAATGTGGATTAACGACAGTTTCGCATAGTGTAGCGCCGATGACAGCATCCATAGCAGAACCTCCTCGAGTAATCAAATCTAAACCAATGTCAGAACAAACTTTGCTTGTAGAAGACACTGCTCCGTCGATTATTGGTTTATTCACAAAAATACTCACAATTAGCGATATCGTTACTGCAAATGCAAATATCAATGAAGACATTAATATTACACGGAATTTTCTGTCCTTCAAGTCACTAAAATTATCTCATTATATATTATTCACAAGTATACTCTTTCAGTCTAAATGCTGAATTATCATATTTATCACAAGTCACTTTATTTTCGGTTTTTATCGTATCTGATACGAGTTTTTCCGTTTCAGAGGATTTATCTCTGTTTAATTCTATTTTTTCTGGAATCATAGTTTAAATCAATAAATAAGTTTATTTGTAGTAACATAGTTAATATATATTTATTTAAATGTATAAAAACACATTTTATTCTTCAGATGAGGATGATTCTGAATTTTTTGGAAATGAAATTTGGCATTTTACAACTTTGTCCGTTTTAATAGATTTTGTTATTTGCTCGAAATCTGAAATATAAAAATTACTTTAATTTACACATATAGATTCAATTGAAAAAACTTTGTGACTTAATACATTATCACCACAAAAATTCACATTTTTTAAATAATTTCGATATTATAAATATTAAATTGCAAAAAATTGACGTATAACATTCAAATAAAATTTTTCAGTAAAATATTTTTAAATTTTGAGATTTTTTTCATTTTTTATAAAAAAGGGCTAATTTTTGGTTTTGATAGTAAAGATGCAAGTTTTTGAGGTTTTTATTTATGATAATGCTCATGGTTTTAAAAGCGGTCCAAAAATTTGTTTTTTTTAAATTCTAAGATTTTTTTTATTAAAAAAAAAAAAAAAGATGGTAATTTGTGGTTTTGAGTGTGAAGATGCAAGTTTTTAAGGTTGCGGTTTATGATAATGGTCATGATTTTAAAAACGTTCCCAGAATTTAATATTTTTTTCTAGTTTTCATTCTACTAAATATTTCAATGTTAAACATTCAAGTGCATCAAAATCGATATTTTCGGCAAGTTTCTTTCGATCATGAACAATAGGGTGTCATATCAAATTCAAAAATATACCCAGTAGATTAGATGTAATTTGAAAAAAAATGACAATGCGATGACTAATTCTGAAAAATACACATTAATGACTCAGCGTTGATCAATTAAGTAATTAACAAAAAACAGCTAAATTTAAGTTTATTGTCATGTTTTTCTTTACAAAAACTTAAATTCATGCTTTGTTTGTGTTAAAAATTTAATAATGTTTGTATATTTTAATAAATAATGTTAAGCTGCGTCATGCACCATTGACGTTATTCTATAATATGAAAAAAAAAATTTTCAAATTATAGCTATATTTATCATTTTGTTTTGGTGTTTGTGGTGGGTTAAATGTAGAAATTTGTCTATCATTTCAAAAATTTTAGTCTAGTTTTATAAGAGACTTAAAGTTGTCATAATCCAAGCATTTATATGAAAATGTATTAGAAATCATCACTGTATTTTGAATTTCTTCTTATTTTGTGTACAAATTTAATGATCGTTTATATTTTTGTAAGGCTCTTTCGGCTGAATCGGTTACAATTTTATACTTCATTGGTTAATTCTTTATTTTCGAAATATCGTGATAATATCTATTCCCATAATATTTAGTTTATCAGAAGTGCCAAATGTAATTTTGAAAACATTTCCTATGATAATTTTCAATGTACAAAATGTACTGTGTTTTAATGTACAAATCCATAATGATAATGCCACATAATGATGCAACGGTAAATAAAATCGAAAATGGTATATTGTCAAAACTAAACTTACATACAAATTTATAATTTATCTCGTATAATCTATTAATATGATGAAATTTACTATTGAGTATGCTTAAATACGACAATTTATGCAGATTAATAATATTCATACGCCTTAACGTTTTGCACTAATTTACACATAATTTTACTTAAAAATATAAACGAGAATTAAATTTGTCCTTAATATAATACAAAATTAAAAATATAGTCACGGTTTTAAATAAATTTTAACAAAATACTTTGAATAATATATTTTAGATTAGAATTTATATAATCATTTATTTTATTGGTGCATTGAAGATACATAAAATTTTTGTTGTATTATGACTATCTAAAGGTCTCCTAAATTTAGATTAACATTTTCAAAAAGTTAGAAAAAATGTCTACATTTATTTATCCCACAGTTTAAACGCCAAAACAAAATGATCATAATAATTATAATTATAAAAAAAATATTTTCGTTATTATAAAATAAAGTAAATTGCAAATGATGCAGCTAAGCGCGTTTTATTAAAATATACAAACATTTTTAATTTTTCTCACCAAACAAAGCAGGAATTTCACTTTTTGTAAAAAAAAATTAAAAAAAACATGAAAATAAACTTAAATTTAGTTATTCTTTGTTAATTACTTAATTGATCAACGCTGAGTCATTAATGAATATTTTTCAGAATCAGTCATCGGATTGTCATTTTTTTTAAATTACATCTAATCTACTGGGTATGTTTTTAAATTAAAATAAAAATATTTGATGTGACACCCTAATGAACAACTTTATGTGCGATAATTTAACGATAGATTAATGATACATGATCATTATATACATAAAACGTAAACGATGGGTATTTTTTGTAAATTTTGAATTTTTAACAGTTAATACACAAATTAAAATATTTTAGGGTACAATTGTTACGCCAGGGCGGATTTTTGTTTTTTTTTCAAGATTTTTGAACGGAAAACAATAAAGTTTTGAGCAAGAATTTGAAACACTTTCGAAAAACAGTATTAGAAATTAGGTTTGTTTACATTCTAGGCTCTATAATTTTTTAATTAAACGTAACAGACACGTTCAATTTTATTATTTTAAGAAAATGAATGTTAGTGTGCTGTCAGCCAAAACAAACTAAAAACTGGTTTAAAGAGAATAATCTTATGAGGTTACTCCACAGCGGTAGGCAAAATCTACCCTTTTTTCCTCTCTACGTTAAAAATGACTCTCTTTTCTTATGAGGTTAGATGTTTTTAATATATAAACTAACTTCCAGTGAGTGATGTCGACAAACAAGCGCTATTAAACTCAAATTGTTGGAAAAGATTGGAAGAATTTCCATTTTTGATAAAATTTGACAAAATTGCAACGGTCTAAAAATATTAATATTAAGATTTATGTAAATAAAAGAAATAAACACACAAAAAAATGAATTAAACCAAAACTATACGCTACTAATTAACTATTTGTCAGTGGTAACAATTTTTTACGTCACACTAAATTCATTATGGAAAATTCAAGTTATAATTAAAATATAAAAAAAAAAACTTGAAATTTGTTCACCGGTACCACCGATGCATTAATTAATAAATCAATATAAATTTAAAACTACACTTTGTTATATATGGATCCCATAATACTAATGGTTTAATTAAGTGTTTTCCAACCGCATTTTGTTATTATGGGCAATTTCGATTAGACTGAAAAACACTGGTTAAATTGTAGTTGTATATAAAAACTTTTAGAAAATGTGGCGATTTAAAAGTTTCCTTTAGTTCATTTTTGACGTCGATGGGAAAATTTTTTTGTTCATCTAATCTTGAATCAGGCAAAAGAGGTGAGAAAATTGTTTCATCCAATTTCAAATGTTTAATCTCCTCATTTAAAAATGTTGTTGTAAAAACATTATGGAGATGTTTGTCTCCTGCTATAGGAATAATGTCACCGGTATACAAACAGTCTAAATTAGTAAGATTATATAATAATAAAACTTGCCACATTTAGCAGCCAAAATGTTTCACATTAAAACTTACCCAACGAAGGAAGCTTATTTTTTTCCATTTTTGCATTACTAAAACTACAAAATATAAAAATATATTTTTGATATACAGGACGACGTCTAAATATTCCTGAGAGGTTATAAACGTGCTGGCGCCATCTACAAAGTTTAAATATAAAAAATGTTCACCTTACCTTCCCCTAATTTCGAAACAACCATGTTCATGAAAGCTGTAAAATGGTCAAGTATCAAAGTTTTAGTCTCCTGAATCCAAATAAAATGACATTCCTTGCTAGTTCTGAATCTTAAAAGAAACACGTTGCCAGTTGTACATCTATCTACTTGTTCGAAATCAATATTATCTTTAAAAACAATCCAGTCCTAAAATGTCTGTTCAAATTAAATTAATAGACAAATGTACATCTTCAAAATCTTCAGAGTCTCTTGTTCGCCAACAAAAATGTGTCAAATTGTCATCAGTAATGTGAACTGAAAAATATCCAAGTCGTTTATCCGGCACAACTTTTTTTTCCTTCAAATACATTCTTCCAGCTATATTTAAAGTTGTATCATATTAGAATACATATACCCTTGATTTGGAATAGATCGTATGACGTCTTCGAGTACTTTTTATTAACACTAGCATTTGATCTGTCAGTCATCGCAAAATTAAATTTAGTTTTGTTCAAATCAACTTTATTACTTTTAGTTAGAGTGGTTTAATTGTCATTTATTTCCAAACTATAAAAAGTAACTAAAATGCAAATTTTATTATCTTATTTGATTTCAAATTTATGTCAAAACAAACAGTGTCTCTAGAGTTAATATTAAAAATTTGAAATTTTATCTTAACTTATAACAAAAAAGGCATCCTTTTTAATTTATTTTTACTAGCATTTAAAAAAATATCGATAATTTATTTACTGTAGTTTAACTTAAGTTAGGAGTAATCAATTATAAAGGTTTTAAGAACATTTGATGATGATTATACTTACAACTTTGATTTGAATCGATTAACTAACTGGCAAAAGTTGTGTTTGTATTTATTAATATTATAAAAAAACGGAAACAAGTATAAATCATAGAATTTATGAAAATTGATAATGAAAATTATATAATTTATTGGACTCTAATGTATATTTTTCTTGTACTTGTACTTTTATTGATATATTTTAGAGTATATAATATATATTAAGATAACTTACATACATCTATCTTAAACAGTTTATACATCATAGTTTCTTAATCGGTGGTTACGAAATTTATCAGGGGAGTCGCAAATTTTTATATATTATGTGATTATTTAGTTTTATTTTTTGTGAGGTACATTTGAATATTCATTTGAATATTCATTTGAATGAAATTAAGGAAGAATTCTTATTTTGTAGTCAACTCCTTACAAATACAAAAAATGGATATTTATAAAAAAATTGATGACTTTTTTATTGAAGGAAATTTAAATTGAAACATTATATTCGATTTTTGTACTTATAGTGCACTAGCTATGCTTGGGTCAAAATCTGGTTTCAGGTAAAAATAAGAAAAAACGTTCCTGGTCTTTGTAATAATAATATTTGTCGATGTGTAAATCATTATTTAAGAAATTAAATATAAGTTAATACATGTAAGATTATTAATTATCGTTTATGTTGTTCGGCTTGTCTAGGTAATATAAGATGAGTAGTGAATTTATTGATACGTGGTTATTCACTACAGTGTTAAAGGGGCAAATTTCGCATTAATTTTATATTTTTAATTATTAGAAATAATTTTTTTAAGGTTCAAAAGATTTCAAATTATTAAAAATATGTAATGTAATAATATTATTTTAATCTCTTTCGAAAAATTTTTTATAATACATGAATTGATCAATGGAATTAAGTAATATTTTAGATATAAAAAAATCCTGTAGATTCTACAGGATTGTATGATTATTGCATTGCTTGTTAGTTGCTAACTGACCTAAAAATTAAATTTACTGACTTTATCTGACCTTAAAATTTTTGTTTGTTTCTATGGTTAATACCAACTGAATCTACCGTACCCCAAACCTTCCTTTCGTAGGCCTTAAATTAAATCAATACAATATTTAATACACCTTAATTTTAATATTCGCATAGGCCCCGATCATGATGGTGTCGGTCGCTTTACATAATTAATTAATATGAATAAAGCTTAAAATAGGGACTATTTATGCGTGTAATAATAAATATGAATAACAAGGAACTGCAAATGAAACAAACGATGTAAATCTCATTGTGTGATGTTGAAAATTATTAATGTTTATTATAGTATAACATAATATACTTCTTAACATTATCTGGTCACTATCTCTTGACCGTGAAATTCGGATTGAAATTTTTTATGTGTGTTAACATGATACAACTCTACCACCTGTATATTTTTTAAAATTTTAGGGCTGTTTTCAAAAAAAAAGGAAGGAAATTTGTGGTTTTGGCTTTGAAGATATAATTTTTTTAAATTTAAATTTATGATAATGTTTATGATTTTAAAATCCACATCGGCTTATGTATTTTTTTAAATTTTCTTTAACTCGTTTGATTTTCAAAAAGAGGGACAACAGGGGTTTTTGACCCTTAGATGTGAAATTGGGAGGTTGGAATTAAGTTTGTGAACACCCCCGGAAAAAATTGTAATTGAAATGTGGACTTTATAAAATTCTAAGACGGGTAAATATTCAAATAAAATTGGAAACACACACACAAACAAAAATCGCGTAGCATATTATACAAGTTAGGATTGATCAGTCGATTCGAATCGACTCCATGGATTGGAGTCGTTCTCAATCTGTCAGAATCACTTGTTACATTTTTGACATTTGATGACACCTTATGCACGCTTGATGCAATTTTTATTCAAATTTATGCAACTGTTAAATTATATTTTGCAATTTCAATCTGGACTGTAAACATAATTTGATTCATATTGCAACATATATTCTAATTTCAAATTGATCCGATTGATAAAAAAATAGTTATCACATACATTACACTAGTCAATAACTGTAATGTTTGAGAGGTTAATGCTTCCATGCATTTCAATAGAATTAATACAATATGCATTTTAAAGTGTTACAAATATATTATTACTCAACATGATATAATAATATACATATACAACGTAGCTATGATAAACATTTTATATACATTTAAAATTATAATATTTGACAATACTGAATTCCTAACAATAATATAAATAAGGTAAAATTTCGAGTATATTCAACTACACCTTTAATTTTAATTTGAATTGACTACTTAATAATATGTGTATAATCAATATGTACGCCATGCATGTATGGATCATCATAACCATTGGTAATGAGTTATTAATGGATTTAAAAATAGATTTTGGACGTTTTATATGTTTAATTTTTCCGTTATAAAAAAAACTTTTATTTTAGTGTATTAAATTAAATAGTAATTATATCAATATGTATATAGGAAAGTTATTAGTATGTTTTCATATTAACTCAGTTTGTTATAATATTTGTACAATGACATGTGCATAAATCGAGTAATTAAAAAAAAACACATTACTTAATATATTTGACTAAGTTTGAAATTTTTTAAAATTTTCATAACTTGTACATTAGCATGTCAACTTTTTTGTTTTTTTTCGTTTTTGATAAACGAGTAGATTTAAATTGAATTTAAACAGTGTATATTGTACAACCCAAGGATGTAATACAGATTGGATTAAAATTCTACACAACATTAATTATATGTAGTAATAATAGTAAACATGTCAAAATGTTTATTTTCGAACGTAAACGTTCAATAAATGTAACAATCAAGGTTAAACATTAAAAGTAATTATTTAAGATTGCTAAATTTATAAATGAATGTATTGATTCAACAATTAATATAATATGTATAAAAACCGATATAAACATTAAATAATTTATTTTATTTTAATGTCCGCTAAAATTTTCAAATTCAATAAATATTTATTAATGTAAGTATTTTGTCCTCTGTATGTGTATATAACATTTAACATTGAAGAAACAAAAACTATTTATCGTCAAGTATTCATTTATATATTATTATACCTGACTTACAACGTCTAAATATAAATCAAAATAATAGTAGTATCAATGTATTTAAGTGAAGGAGAAATTTGACAATTATATTGGTGTTTTGGATCCTGAGTACTTTCTAAATCAATTTAAATTTTCGGACAATACTCCATTTAATTTAGGCTTAATTGTTTAAATATAATGCAATTGTTAACGTTAAATGAACCAAAAAAGTTTTATTAGCATAATGTATGAGTGATATAAATAGTACCTCCCTTAATATTTGTATCTCTTAGCCTAATTGCAATAGACGAAAAGTTATTCAACTCAGTTTCATTATAAAATATTAACGAAATATTTAAGAAATATATCATTTCATTTAATTTCAATTTAGCAATCTTACTATGAATTCTTCGAGCCAGATGAAAGATAATACCAACGAAAAAGAATTTATCAATTGCGTATACAACAAACTTGTCAAGTATATCACTGAACCCAAGAGTAAACGACGTTTATCAAAATTCCAACAACCCGACTCTTTAAAAGAACAGCTGAATTTACAGTTGGATAAGGAAGGTCAAGATTATGATACCTTATTGAGTATTTGTGATACAGTTATTCAGAATTCTGTTAATACCGGTAAAAGTTTTCTTTATTTTGGTTGTTTATTAAATTAGGTCACCCTCTTTTTCTCAATCAACTTTTCGGTAAAATAGATAATGTTTCGTTGATTGGAACCTGGTTAACTTCCGCACTCAACACTAGTCAGTAAATTTTTAGTTTTACTATTGTAACTAATTTCACGTTTATTATATTTTAGATACACTTTCGAGGTAGCACCCGTTTTTACTCTGATCGAAAATAGTATTCTTAAACACATGTCTCTCAAAATTGGATACAATGACTGCGATGCCATTTTTTGTCCTGGTTTATTTAATTTACCTTAAATATTCAATATGTAACTCATGAAATTGAATTAAATCTAAAGGACCCTACATTTGAAAGGGTCATTATTTTTTACTTATTCTATTTCCTTGATTTTGAGCTCATTTTTCTTATTTTTGAGCTAATCTGATAAAGTTTTTGTCCTTTTTTAGGCATAGCCTAGACGGCTAGGCATATGTATTGATTTTATCTGTTTAATTAAAAATACAATTTACTTGGTAATATGTACGTGCAATTATATAATTTTAAAATGCATTACATGGGTATTAAATTTTGATATTAAAAATAAAGCTTAGATTACAACTTTAATTACATCATTTCATATTTATCGGTTCATCAATTTTACCCATGAATATAAAATGATCAAATAGATACATACATTTTCTGTAATAGGAGGAAGTATTTCTAATATGTACGCTTTAAATTTGGCTCGATCATATAAATATCCAAATGTAAAAACAGTCGGGATGAATAATATTCCTAAAATTGCCATTTTTCTTTCAGAACAGGTTAAATTTTAGTAAAATTATAAACTTAAACTACTGTTATATAAGATTTAATTTACACTCTAATAGAGCTGATCCTGCGAGGCTTGTAAACCCCCCGAAAATAAAAAATGGGGACTAAAAATTTTACTGAGCATTCGTAATGTCATATAGCTCCAAGTCACCTCTCCATGGGTGTCGATTTGACACTTTAAATTTGATTGACAAAATACAAGCACAATTTTTTATTTTATTGACAGGGGGACCAAGGCATGAAAACATTTTTTTGATTTATTTTGAAAAATTGTTAGCAAACATTTCAAGTTTAAATGTATTATTTTTATTATTTGCAAAGTACAATAAACTCATATTATTACTTTAAAATTTAGGCTCACTATTCATTCAGTAAAGGCGCATCATTTCTAGGTTTTGGGTTAAATGCAATGTACAAAATTCGCTGCGGCGAAAATGGAATTATAATAATGGATGATTTTAAATTGAAAATCAAAAAAGCCCAAGAAGATGTAATATTAAATGATATTAAAATAAATTCGTTTTTTAGGGTTATGAACCTGCTATAGTGATAGCAGTTGCAGGAACAACTGTAACTGGTGCATTCGACCCAATTAGAGAAATGAGTCAAGTTTGTAAACAATATAACATGTGGCTTCATGTTGACGCGTGTCACGGTGGTTGTGCGCTTTTAAGTACCAAATACAAACATTTATTAGATGGAATTGAATTGTAATAATATTTTATTTAAAATTTAATGTATAGATCCGATTCTGTAGCATGGAATTGCCATAAAATACTTGGCGCTGCATTTCAATGTTGTGCATTTTTTACGTGTCACAAGGTTTGATAAATATATTAATTTTTATAAATTATGATACTTTAGACACTTTTAAAAAGAACCCACAGTGCTTCAGCCACATATCTATTTCAGACAGACAAATGTTATGATGTTTCTTATGATACGGGTGACAGTTCAATCCAATGCGGACGAGTTGTAGACGGTTTCAAATTATGGTTAATGTGGAAACGAGAAGGCGACTTGGGTCTCGAAAAAAGAGTTGATTACATATTGAGTCTAGCCGAATATCTCACAAACGAACTTGGGAAAAAATCACATTTTAAAATTCTTATACCTAAAGTAAAATTAAAATTAATATATAAATTAAGTTTAATGTAGCCTCAATATGTCAATGTTTGTTTTTGGTATATCCCTGAAAAACTTTGCGAAATGGATCAAAATAGTGAACAATATAAAGATATTTTATCAAAAGTAGCACCATATGTTAAGAGGAAAATGATGACTAACGGTACTTGTATGGTTGGTTATCAACCCTTGTATACTCATGTCAACTTTTTCCGATTTGTTATTTCCCACACTCTAGCTTCACTGGAAAGCATAGACATGTTTATTAATCTTATAGAAAAATATGGAGAAGAATTTAACTCTGAAATTAACTTTTAAATTATATTATATTGTGCTAATAAAAAATAATTATACATGTATATTTATATTAATCATAACGAGTCATTCGAATAAAGTTTTTCATAAACGCATTTTCAAAGTTTTAATATCCGTTATTGACTGTTGGTTTGTGTTTTTTTACCGTCTATGTAAAAAATTGACAGTTTTAGATTTAAAAAACCCAATTTTTAATATAGTTTTTCTGAGGATGTGTTTTTAAGTTTCAGTATTTTAGTCCTTCAGGATCAAAAACCTAATTTTCCGTTTTGTTTAAAAATATATCAACCCAAAAATTTAATAAAATCTTCATTCTGGGACGCGTTTTAAAATCATTAACATTGTTGTAAATGTCAGCATCAAAAACGCAGACCTTCATGGTCAAAACCACAATCTACCCTTAATTTTAAAAATGAAACATGACCTAAAATTTCATATAACATAAATCCTGGGATATTTTTTAATATCATAAGCATTATAATAACTCGCAACCTCAAAAAAGTGCCTTTTCACGACAAAAACTCCAGATTACCTTTTTTATAAAATGAAAATAATCATAGAATTTTTTTCCTCAAAATTACATCTGATACAATTATATCCAGTGAACACACACAAAAAAATTCAATCTGACAAAGTGACGCCTTCACGGTAAAAAAAGCACTATAGTTATATTTTTTTTTCGATATAAAATATATATAAATACCGGTATTGACAATGTTATTTTTTCTGGAATTTAAGCTATTTATGGAAATTGTTAGGATTTACTGTTTTTACTGTATTTTTAAGATTATACACTCTTCTCTCTAATAAATTAAAAGATGGGATCACAAGATTGTTTTTATAATTCTTTACACAAATGTTAAAATAAATTTAAGTAGGAATAATTCACTATAAGTTAAAAGATAATGTAAAATAACCTGTCAGTGGTGAAACAAGTTTGGGATCCACTGATTTAAAATATTAATAATAGTGAATTTTAGCATTTTGTACTAAGATTTTATTATTGATTTTATTTTTTTGGTAAAATTAAATATGTCCAGTGCATTAATTATACATTTTCCACCTTCGGTAGAGCTAGGTGCTGTTTGTACGAAGTACATAACTGTCAACCTATAATTAATAAAATTGACGCCTATTTTATTTTATTTGAAGATGGAATATCTACTTTGATGTCGATATATTTTTTGTGTGTGTTAATAAATTGACTGCAATCGGAAGAGAAACTGCAAAGGTTAGTTTTGAATCTTTATGTTACAGAAAACGTTTTTAGCTTTTTGAACTCAGAAATACTACTTGAAACTAAGTTAAATACAAAACTCGACTAAATAAATAAAGTCACAATTAGATTATCATATATTTTACAATGCAAGCCTTAAAACGTAAGGGTAATTTAACCTACAAATGTAGAAATAGCCAGATTTCAGATTAGGTTGAAGATTATTTAAAAAAAATTTGTTGTGTTTTGTATCTTTTACATGTTTATAAATCTTTTGTAAATATGTTTTGGCCACCCTTATTTAAAATTAATTTTTGAATATATGATACATTTTTGATTTTTTGGTCCGATTAATACATTTAACCAATGTTTATTTCATTAATTAAATAGTTAATTAAACATTTTATATAAATGATATTATTAGAATAAATTATTACATTCTCATAAGTAGATGTTATTTTAACACATGCGTATAGTAACATTTGAAATTTGTTAGATTTTCTATATTTTGCAACTATAGCATATAAAAACACATGTTTATATAACACTGAGAGTTAACGTGGGTGTAAATCAAGTTTTTTGAAACTACAGTATTATTAAATTTTCTGCAAATATCAAGCACTATACCATTTCACTATCGATATGACAATAATTATAACCGATGTCATAATAGCTAAATTCAAAATGGAATAATTTTTATCATGATCGTTTTGATCACTGTTCGTTTTTATCACGATTTTTATTAAAATTAATAATATCGTATTAAATCTTTCATCAACTCATGTAATAATTTAAATGTACAATGTACATTTATTAATTGATATTTTCAGTATTCTAGCTATGCTAGACTACTTTCCATTTATTTATGTTTTAACAAAATTAATGAATTGCTCAAGCCAAGAATTTAAGCTGCGGATTAATCACGAAAATTTAGATTGAATATTAGATGGATTAGAGAATGATATTTTATGAGTCTATGGTTTTGTTAATTTGAAGATTTATTTTAATTGATTAATTGATTCATCCTACTGTCTGGAAGCTGATTGGAAAACTCAAGGAAGAACATGAGTTCCAACGTAGTATATACATTAAAGCAATAGCTGGTGAATCGCCTTATAAAAGATTGCATTATGAAATTAAAAAATTTCATATAAAAAGAATAATGTTGAATCACACAGAAATAATAAGAACCATACATGCTTTATATTTAAATGTTAACTATTTTGCTATTTAATTTATTATTAAAATGTAATATCACAAAATTATTCATTTAATTCTGTTATTTCTATTAAGTTTTAATTTCAGTTTAATTAAAATCGTGATAAAATTGATTGACATGAATCAAAAATATATATGATATTCACTATGTTCCAAAATATGTTAATAATAATAAAAATCCATAATAATAAGTGGTTTCCAAAGTGGTCCATTGGTAATTCTAGATCAGTGGTTCCAAAACTTTTTCCATCATGGACCACATAATTTTTTAAAAAAATCCCTTATTTCTGAACACGTTACTAAGGTAATATTTTAATTTTTTTATTATATATTCCTCCTTAAATCGAAAATTTTACATTAATTTTGACTTATTTTTCATTTTCAAAATTGAAATTCATCGGGAAAAAAACGTTTTTCAACGACGAATGGACAAAAAATACGAGGTGGTTAGTTTAGTCGGTTAGTTAGTAGTTAGTCAAAACGAAAGGCTTTATGCATAATAGATAATTTTATGCAAACTCTTGTACGAGACTCGTACGTCATTAAAAGACACTTTTAAAATTCACACCACATTACAGAATCTGATGAAGTGATTAATCGACAAGTCAAAATTTATTTTGACGTACTGAACTCTATCATTAATTTACAAGTAGAAGAAGGAAAAGGTTGGAAACGTATCACTGAAACGTCTCTGCACCTTTTTCTTCACATTGCCCAACATTTCAGGCCGTTTTCGGACGGAATTTATTTAAAACAGTCTATATCAAAAGCAGTAAAAAATCTGTTTCATAATGCAGAGATGGAAGAAACTGTTAAGAAACTTCCGATGACTAAATATGCATAATGAATACTAGCTTTGCATGGAGACATCTCACGTCAGATAACGGATGACCTAAAAAATTGCCAGTTTTTCTCTATGTGTCTTGATGAGACTGGATGTATGTGGAAAAGCACGGTTAGCCATCATTGTCAAATTCCATACATCAAGAATGGAAGAAGAGCTATTTGACTTGTCGTTGCTACCTACGACAACCAAGAGTCAAGACTATTTAAATTTTATTAAAGAAACTTTTATTAAAAAAAACATTGATATTAACCAACTAATTTCTGTCACTACAGACGGCGCACCAGCGATGATTTGCAGGCTGAATGGGTTAATCCAACTCCTCAAAAGAGAGGTACATCACCCAATCTTTTCATTCCACTGTCTGATTCATCAAGAAGCCCTGTGGGCCAAACAAAATTTCGAAACTTACACAAAGCAACATTGTCAAAATCATTAATTTCATTTCAGCAAGAGCTCTTCACAAAAGAGAATTTAAGCAATTACTGATTCAATTAGATGCGAAAGTTGAAGATGTATTAATATACACGGAGGTCAGGTTGGCTATCTAGGGGACGAATGTTGGAACGGTTTTGTGAGTGCATTAACGAAGTTGAACTTTTTCTTGATAAAAAAGATTTGTTAGATAAGTTTATACATACAAATGACGATACGTGGAAAGTGAAATTATATTTTATAACTGACATGGCGATTTTTTTCAACGATCTAAACAAACATCTGCAGGGACACGGGATCATGATTGATTTAATGTTTAGTAGTGTCAAAGGATTCGTTCAAAAACTTAATTTGATCAAACGCAAGATTGAAAACTCAGAGAATAGCATGTTCACTTTTTTAAAACAACATACCTGTCACATCGATAACACGCTACAACAAGAGTTTTTATCATTCATAACGTGGACAATTGAAACTTTCAGCCAACGATTCATAGACTTCTCAGACATCAGCAAACTTTTTAAAGTAGTGCGCGTCCCGCATTTATTGGAAAATTTTGATAATTATGAGTGTTTTAATTGGGATTGGGTTTGTTCAAATTTGGATTCCGAGCTCATCGACCTGAAAAACAACATGGTTTGTCAACAAATTTGAAGAAATGAACCGGCATCTTGAAAAAATCGAAGCAAAAATTTACGACAGAGAAGAGTACAAAAGTCCGCAAAACGTGATGTTAACGTGTTGGAAAAGTATGCCAGACAACTTCAAAGGCCTAAAAAAAGTGGCTTTGTCACTTTTGACGTTTTTTGGGTCAACGTAAAACTGCGAGCAGACCTTTTCTATAATGGCTTAAACAATACAAAAGTCAGAAACCGGTTGAGCGTCAAGTCGAGCCAAGCCCAAATATGCCTAAAAACCTCGAACTACCGGCCAGATATTGAAAAACTAACTTCAAATTTTAAGCAACACCACCCATCTCATTAATGTAAAATTATAAAAAATTTTCAATTTTTCAAAGACACCCAATAAACTCGGTTACCCGTAACAGCGAAACTATTTTTTTAAAGTTTGCTCATCACTGCTTTAATCGGTCAAATTATACAAATAATTCATGCAAATCCTTATTTTTGAATTCATTTTATTTTTTTTATTCCAATTGATAGAGCTCGTTTTGTTGTGATAATTTAATAAAATCATCATGATTAAATTCTTTCGAATATGAATTGATTAATTCCTCAACATCGTGGACATTAATGTCATTCAAGCCCACACGTTCTCCAATTTTACCAATTTCGTTAAATAGAGGAAAATAATTAGAAAATGAAGGAAATAGTTGTTTATTATTGTTTCTTATTTAAAATTACACATTACGAAATGAATAAAATGAAATGTTTATAAATGTAAAGAAAAACTTAAAATTAATTTTTTTTTATAAAATATATTGGACTGACTTTTGAAACAAATAACCAAAAAAAATAATTTAATTAAGTATATTTTTAAAAGGTGCTCTCATCATCCATTTATCGATGGATTCGAAAATCATACACATCATTCTTATTTATTTTGAGAAAGAATACGAACGTATGCTAAACGTCATAAAAAATGTTATTAGAAAAAAATGAGTTGACACCTTACTGTGCATAAATTATATATTAATGTACATAATTGAATGTAGAGATTTTTCACTGTAATTAGAAAGTTATTAAATTACAGAAATTTAATTTTCAATGTAAATTAATCTAAACTTCGTATCTGAGGTTTACAATCTAGCTTAAAAATATGATATAACAGTAATATATATTTTTTATATTTATATACATTTTAATATACCTACAAGGGAAAATTAAAAATAACATAGATACGTAAACAAACAGTATAAAAATTAAAGAAATGTATAGTTGTGGTACAAATGACAGTATTTTTGGGTCATCTAAATCGTCCAAATCCAGATATATAGATACGGTGTTAACGTCGCGAATTAATTCCTTTGAATCAGAATTGGAGCAAGTTTTTTGGACATTTATTTTGATAATTTTTTTTAGAAATCAACTTTGAATAGTGATCCCACTGAAAATGACTTAAAACTGCAAGAAATGTTGATTAAAAACGAAAAATTAATGACAATGACTGAAAAGAATAAATTCAACAATAAAATTAAAATTAAAAATTCAAATAAAAAGTATGCATTTGAAAAAAAATTAATTATTGATCAATTGGCAAGTGACCTGTTAAATTTAAAATTGGTTGGTAAATCTGACAAAGAAAAAAATGAAAAAAGATATTATTTGATTCATAATTTGATTCCAAGTGTCGTAATGGGTTTGGAAAACCTTTTAAAAGAAATTTGCGCTGTTGGTTTAATTCTCGTTCAAGATGGATTTAATGAACTGTATGATAACTCTTGGCCCTGTCTAGACGATTATCATTTCTATCAAAATGAAAATGTAAATATACCCAGATCCTATATAAAACGTGATTTAAACCCTATCGACTATTTGGCTAAATATTTAATGAGACATAATCCAAAATATCAAAATTGTAACAATGCATATGCTTATTCTTGCAATAAAATAGCCGAATCTCTAAAATGCAAACTTGACATTGATATTAATGATAGGTATTTAAATTATTATTTAGTTTTTAATCGAATTTAAAAATAACAATGGACCATTTAAATATAACGTATTTTCGATTGAGTATACACTGTATACGACATGTTGGTACTGTATAAAGGTTATTCAAACCAATAAAATAATTACAACTTACTTTGATTAGTTTCGTTATGTTGGAACATTTTTTTAAAATTAAAAATAACACTTTTATTGTAGATTAGGAGCTATGAAAAAAAATGTACAAGAAAACCGAATCATCAAAGAACAAATTTTAGAAATAGAAAAAAAACGGCAAAAATATATTATTGATTCCGTAGAAAATATGTACATCAATTGGAATACATTAGATTACGTAGGAGGCAAAATTCCTCTTAAAATTGTAATAATTAAAAAATGTCGTTAAATATTACATTATTTATAGATAAAACAAGCTATAAAAAATTTTGTTTGCGAATTTAATTGCTCTCTAACTGAAAAAATGACGGAAATAATGCAAGATGTTGAAAATAATGATAAACTTTTGATAAAAAAAATATTTGTCGAGGTTTATTAAAAATTTTAAATAATTCAAAAAAGTGTATATATAAAAATGTAGTATGTTTGTAATTTTGTTTTAAATTATTCTCCAACAATTTTTGAAGAATTTGTCAATTTTATGAAAAAATATTCTCACATGTACCAAAAATATATGAATTTTAAAAGAGTCAAGCAAAATTTGCATCTTTTATTTTTGGATTGTGATATGGCTACAGTATTTTTTTATATATTAATTAATTAACCCAGGGATTCTCATACTCTTTCATATATCATTTACTCAACACCCACTTTTTAATTTTGATGAATAAAAAAAAATCAAAACACAATGAGTAAAAATAATTAATGAATCAATCATTTTGTAACTGAGTTGATGTATAATGACGGATTCTCAATCAGAGTAACAACTAAAACTGATTTTAATTTTATAATATTTCAAAAATAAAATATTTAGACTGGCTATTTGAACAGAAATAGAGTCATCAATCTGTTAATGCTTTATTGCAATGTAAAAACCAATAAAAATAAAAATGTGAATCTCAAGGATCCAACCAATTGTAATTTTTTCTATATTATGCGATAATACAGTTCGGTGAGTCTCAAACCGATGCATTTGGTGTTTTTTTTTTCAAAATTATAAAAGTATTTTATTCATAATTTATATTGTATATATAACACTATTATTAGACTGTTATGTAATGCGTACAAACAGGACCTATCTCTGCGAGGGCACATCTCGGGTTTCAATTTTGTGTTTATATCAACTGGAATAAGCTCTATCAGAATAATTTTTTTTTTTAATTTTCGAACTGTTAATTATTTCACATTTTTTGTTTTAATAAAATATTTCGAAAAAAAAATATGAATACTAAAATGCTTTTTTGACCCTGAAGTCGTCACTTATTCCAAATGAAATTTTCTGTATGGGTTAACAGGATACAACTGTACAACCTGTAAATTTATTGAAATTCTAGGGCTGTTTTCATTAAAAAAAGAAGGGTAATATGTGGTTTTGGCCCTGATAATATAATTTTTTTAAATTTAAATTTATGATAATGTTTATGATTTTAAAATCCGCATCAGTGTATTTTTTTAAATTTAAATTTATGATAATGTTTATGATTTTAAAATCCGCATCAGCATATATATTTTTTTAAATTCTCCAACTCGTTTGATTTTCAAAAAGAGGGACAATTGGAGTTTTTGACCCATAAGATGTGAAATTGGGAGGTTAAAATTAAGTTTGCGAACACGGAACACGCGAATTCCCGGAAAAAACTGTAATTGAAATGTGGATTTTATAAAATTCTAAGACGGGTAGTTATTTAAATAAAGCTGGACACACACAGACACACACATAATAAAAAATCGCGTATCATATTATATAAGTTAGGATTGATTATCCTTACTTATTAAAATGTTACATTACTTATTAATTGTATATTAATAATGTTAAATGTATTTTATTACAGTGTAATTTACAAAAATTACACCAATAATAATGAAGGATGTATTCATTAGAATGAAATCCGAGATGTAACTATGTATCTATTTCTCTAAGTGGTGGTGAAATTCTGCTAGATTAGTGACACGAATTACTTTGAATTGTTCATTTGATATTGTTTAATGAATAGTACACCCACGATGCTAGATAGAGGACAAAAGAAAATGGTAGACCCAGTATACACATTATTTTTTGTTCCTTCATCCTTTGTTTAATCTTTTTTTCAATATTATCATGTTCAAATAAACAAATTTTGCTCCACACGAAATTTTTTTCGTATTATAATAATATTTTTTTTATTTTCACTCTTTAAGGATGTGTTACTTTAAAAAGTTTGAGAAATTAATATTTATTATTTCATTCTAAATTTTATAATCTAAATATTATTAAATATAGGGCCTATAAGGGACCTTGAAAATTACATTTACGATGAAATAAAATCACCTTATCAAGATAAAACACGGGTAAAAATTATTTACATGCTAACTATTATATGATAAATTTAGTCTAATGTAGAACTTAAAACAAAAGTTAAAGACAACGAATTTAAAGCAAATAATAATGAACCCAATGATTATAAACACAATAAGAATCAAAATGATTCACTGACCCAGGAAAAGTCAACATTGTCCAGCTTAAGTGATAAATCGAGTCAATCCAGTCATATCAGTAAAAACAGTGACGGTAATAACAGTGAAAAAAATTACAAAAGTGATGAAATCACAAAAAATGCTAAAGATTTTAAAATTGAGAATAACAGTATAGACATTGATATTGACAAAAATAAAGAGGATAAGGAAGACAATGCCGATGAAAATAATAAAATCGATGATAATACGCGAGTTAATGATAATGTAATTGAAAACCAAGAAAATGTATCAAACACAGAAGAACCTGCGAAAGATGAAGAAAATAATTCTAATAAACGAAAAAGTAGCAAAGATAGTGAAACATCATCAACATCGGTAATAAGTTCAATCAAAGAACCTAAGGAACAAGTTATTGATGAAAACAATAAACAAATTAACAAAGTAGAATCTGACAGCAATTCCAGAAAAAATTCTTATGAATCAATAAAGATATCTGATAAAAATTCAACAGAAATTATAAATGATAAAACTGAAAATAATAATGTTATCCCTAATTTAAAAAATAATAATAACTCAGTCTCAAGTTCGATCAAAACGACAAAAAGTATTATGGAACCCCTTACATCTGATACTAATTTAAAAAATAAAAGGAACAAAAATAAAAAAGATAAAGTCAAGTATAATGTGTCTTTTGACATTGACACAGAAAAAGTAGCAGAAAATTGTAATTTATAAAATCTATAATATACATTCTATATTAATCCATAATTATGATATTAACAGTGATGGACACTAGGGTGTCCACTTTTGACACTTTTTGTTGAATTAGAAAAAGTATATTTTACTGAACATTGGAAATGTAATTTAGAACATAAATATCCAAGACAAAATTCAAAGTCTGCAATTTATTCCACCTGAAAATTTTTAAACCTTTTTAAAAAAACTAACTTTATTTAAATTTATTAATTAAAATTATTGAATTTAGACAACAGTTTTAGCTCCAATTTTTCATTTGTTCTAACTGTTGATCTTATAATTTCCATTTGGGCACGAGCTCGTTCCGATATTTCGTTGGTATAAATTACCTTCATGGGTTTTTTCTTTACATTCCAATGTCGTTTTAGACATTGACTTGCGGTAACATATTTTCCATTTAAATAATTCGAAAGTTCACCCGAATCGGCCACTTCGGAATATTTAATATTAGTTTTATGATAATTTTCGATATATAAAATAATATTAATAATGACTTACAATTGAATAAGCATTTTATCAAATATGAATAAATAAAATCACATGCCTAGACCATCTTAGCGTCTCTCATTCCTAAGAGATTTGCTTTAATAGCGTAAATTGCCTTTGTGTTCAATGTTCTTGCATAATCCTGGACATTTGAATGATATTTTTGGATTTTTTTTCAAATCGTTGAGTTAAGTAAGCATTGGTAAGATCATATAACTCCAAATAATCATTTCTCCATATACCTTCAATATTAATGATATTTTTAATGTTAGTTGTTTCAACATAGTTATGGTTCTTTAAGGTTTTTAAAATTTATTCGAACAAATGCAACAAATGGATAGTTTATATTTGGACCTTTTGTGTCATTTTTAAATATACATTTAAGAGTATGTTATATAATTAGATCTAGAACGTGAAAACGGCAGCATTCATATATAATCATTTTGATTCTATGTTGAATGTTGTACTCTTCAAGTATTTCAATTATGGCCTCATGCATAGTTTTACCTTTTGCATTTACTAATGTTTTTAGAGAAATACAAAGGAATAATCCTTTATCTATATTACTTGACACACATACAACAAAACGCTCCACATATT
>LWCA01001079.1:0-12422 GCA_001642005.1 Intoshia linei | reverse complement strand
CAATTAGTTTTGCTTTATCAGAATTAATATTTAATATTGCCAATCCATTCAGGCGATCCTGGCTAATTGAATATCCTATGTAAGATTTTATCCTCTTCAGCACACTGAAACTTCTCTCATTAGAAGCTACAGATACGAATAATGTCAAAAAAATACGCAATGATATAACAATATTTGGAAATATGTTTTCTAAATTTAATGATAAAATCTTTTCTAAAACTTTTTTAGATCAGATATTTTCTATACTTAAATTTACACCTAACATTCGTTTAAGCAGAAGTATTTCATCATTAATAGTAGTTGAAATATGACTGGAGTAATTCAATTGTAATTGAGTACATTTTTCAATTAGATGATTATCACTATATTCTTTAAATTTCCATAATAAATCGAATAATTGACAAATTTGATCTAATGCCTTAAAACGAGTAGTTATACCACTAACAACAAAATCAATTATAGTAACAAAAACATTTTTACATATTTACACGGCACTAATTTTAATGGTAATGGAACATTTTATTATACGATAATTTTCCAACATTACCTATTAATAAATTTAAAAAGTAGACCCCTATGATTGTAGGCCTGGGCCATATAGCCCCCTAGCTTTTCTCCACGGTCCTGACATACTACTCCCTAAATGTTATAATTATAGCCTTTTATTATAATAAAAGAATGTTTGTATGTAAACAAGTGTTTCTCAAAAAATTGTATAATTTAGGAGTCAGAATTATTAGTTTATCCTATAAATAGTAAAAAAATACCTTTTAACTCATAATGTGAACATTACTGAGAATAATGTTTCTGAAACTGTATCAGCCTTGAAATATATTAAAACCTAAAATTTCGTTTTTTTAAAAATAAAGGTCTTTTTGTTTTGTAAGTAATCTGAAAAAGACACAATGGGTCTCACACGCGTATTTTCATTTATGCATAAATAATGTTTACTAATGATTAATTTACTAAAATAGTATATAAAAATTAATTTAGCAAACGTTTTTACTACAATTGCGGAAAATTTTAGAAAGTTGGGATATGTAGATGGAAAAAGCTTACACGGAGCTCCATATGATTTCAGAGAGGCACAAGGTATAATACTGTAATTTAATAATAAATAATGTTAATTCGTAGTCCGGTCATATTACTCTAATAATAGCTTTCCCGTTATGTAGTAGATTGTACTTTGTACGAACAGTGTTTGTCAAACACCAGCTAGCTCTTCCGAGTGTCGATTTTTTAATTTTAACCCTAAAAAATCGACATGCACACTATGACGCTACGCCACTGAATTTTATAAGAAACTAGTACCATTTAAAGTAGATAATTGATTTTGTTATTAAAAAAAATTCGTTATAAAATACTTTTTGTAGACATCAAGTTTTATTGTATTTTACAATTGAGTTTCAATAAATTCTGGTGTAATCCTAATTCTACAAATAGACTTGAATAACCCACCGCCGAAAATAATCTTTCAACTGATGCGTTAGTGGCAGGCATTGATAATTTAATTATTTATTTAATGCAATTATCCAATGTATTGATTTAATAACCAATCTGATTGGCAAAATTAATAATTTTTAAAAATAAGCTTATTCTTAAAAGTAAGTTTAGTTAATAATTCTTAACTTTATAACAAAAAAATACAATAACACAGTAAAAGTAAAATTAAGTACTTTTTACAAAAGTTGAACACACTAGCACATACTATATAAACATTCGTTTATGTACTGTAAGTTTACTCTGTCAAAATTAACTTGTAACTGAATTAAGTTTAAAGAGTACAACGTTTTTAAAAAATGTATTAAAATAATCTCAATTTGTCGAAAACCCCGAATGAGAAACACTGAAAAATTCAAAATACAATGTACGATGCACCTGCATTGGTTTAAGGCAGGGGCGGCAACCTTTTGCGTCTCGTGAGTTATTTTTTTATCAAAAAATTATATGGGCCCCGTTTTTGAAAAATTACACATGATAAATTTCAATTTTAACTGAAGAGAAACTGTTCTAACATATTGAAAAAAATTATCCAGGACGATCTGAAAATTTAGAGTTAAAATGATTAAAATGTGGAAAAGTGTTTAAAAGTTGAAAATGTATAATTTACATATTTACTCAAATGGCCACCAAAATTATTCTGTGGGCCACTGGTTTTCTACCCCTGATTTAAGGTTATCAAAAATAAATATTTAAAATCGAAATTTTAGATGAAAAATTTTATATCAAAGTAAAAAATCTCATTGAAATTACATATAAAAGAAATAAAAATAAAAAAGTTGTTATTATAGCTCACTCATATGGTGGATTGATT
The DNA here is from genome assembly GCA_001642005.1 of Intoshia linei. Lineage (NCBI taxonomy): Eukaryota > Metazoa > Orthonectida > Rhopaluridae > Intoshia > Intoshia linei. The sequence continues at coordinate 10,108 of LWCA01001079.1, read as the reverse complement.
GCCAATATTTTTCTGAATAAACAAAGGATTGCATGGAAAAATCATTATTTGCATGTTTTATTTACAATAAGTACACCCTGGACAGGATCAGTAAAAACAGTAATCGGATTAATGAAAGGTACATTTTTGTATACATTTCTTTTGTATACTTTTTTATTAGGGTGGTTCAAAACACATATTTTTGTTTTAAAACTCAGTACGTTTAAGAATAAGATGATTTTTGAAATTTAGCGTAGCGTAGCTTTTGAATTTTAGTGATAGTTTAATAAATGATAGATAAATAAAATTATAAATATACTAATTTGACTGTATGTACTTGGTACAAATAGCAGCCAGCTCTGTTGAGGGCAGACTTTCTAATTTATAGACAATTTTTTTAATTTATTAGGTAATGATTTTATGACCTTAGAAAAAATTAAATTATGGTTGTAACCCTAAAGAATTGTTATATAATACATGAATCCCAGAAACCATAAAAATTTAAATATAGTAAAACTTCCGTTATTCGCCCGGTTAAATTCCTTACTTATATAATATGCTACGCAATATTTGTTTGTGTGTGTTCCCCTTTATTGAAATAACTACCAGTCTTAGAATTTTATAAAGTCCACATTTCAATAACAGTTTTTTCCGGGACATATAATAAATAATTTTAACCTTCCAAACTCACATTTTACGGGTCAAAAACCGCAATTGTCCTTTTTTTGAAAATCTAACAAGTTGGAGAATTTAAAAGAAATATATACGCTGATAAGGATTTTAAAATCATAAATGTTACATAAATTTAAATTAAAAAAAAATTGTCTCTTCAGAGCTAAAACCACAAATTACTCTTTTTTTTAAGAAAACAGCCCTAGAATTTAAAAAAATTACAGATGGTATAGTTTTATTATGTTAAGACACACAAAAAATTTTAATCTCAATAACTAACGCTAGGTTTGATAACTAAGTTGAACACACTAATACATATTATTTATTTTTTTATGAAATCTTGAATACACAGACAAATATTGATTTTGTATATAACTTATCAGTATAATATTGGTAATAATAAACCAGACATATACATGTAGTTTAATATTTTATATTCATTCTAACTTGGTAATTATACATTGAAATTCATGGATCTATTTAAATTAAATTTTAATGCATTTCATTTTCCCTAGCCTAGAAAAAATTATCCAAAAAAAAATAATTGATTGTAACTGGGACAAGTAAAACTGTATAGAATTCATTATATTAATTAACATATAATGCAAACATTGATACTAAATAGGTATAACAATACGGTGTACGTTAACTGACTAACTGACTGACTAATGTTTCAAAATGAGTCGTCAGATCTAAAGCAAAAGTTACTATAATATATTTTTGTCTTGATTACATCTGAAAAATTAATTTCTTAAACTATAGGGTTAAACTTTGGAGTTCCATGGACTCGGCCCAATGAATGGAAGGATTTATTACGGTCATACCAATCAGCTATTTCGTTACTACCCTCTCAAAAAAATTGGAAATCAAAACAACCCTTTATTTTAACGAAGGATAAAAATTTCACCAACAATGACATTGATACTTTAATAAAAGTATTAAATTATCCATCATCCTATCAAAGATGGCAATTTCTCTCAAATATAATTGATAACATCAAGCCTCCGAAAATTAAAACGTATTGCTACTTTGGTGGTGGGTATAAAACAATAAAACAATTAGATTACACATTTACAAAATTTCCGAATGGCCAACCTAAATTAACTTATGAATTAGCAGATGGCACAGTCAATTTAAAATCATTAAATTACTGTAATACATGGAAAAACAGTTACATACACATTTCTAAACAATTCCAAAATAATTCACACAATGGTATTCTTCACAATTTAGACATGATTGAAAACATTAATAAAATTATATTGGAAACTGAACCATTACACGACTTACCAATTGTAAAAAGAAAAATTTCAATAAAAGTATACTCTTGTTAAAAATTTTTTATCCTATATTATTTTAAATTGAAATTTTCAACCAATTTTATGTTTTCACACAAATTGTATATTCAAAGTATAAACTACAATTCAAATAAAAAATAAAACATCTTATTCAATAGTTGGCAAACAACGGATAATATTCATATAACTTACATGTAGTGTACTTCATAATACATAAATACTAGCAATATTTATCATACAGACATATTGTATCTAATAGCATCCAATATATAATATCTTTAATATCACTCTAACTATATAAACCAATTTTGTTATTTTAGTTTATACATACTAAACTCAACATTTACCCATGGAAAATTACGAACTACCTTTTAAATGTAGATACAAAGGTTGTAATTTACGATTTAGACAAATTAATCACATGAAAGTGCATTTCAAGTACGTTTTTGGAGTGTATTGGTTTTTATGGATTTTAGATCTCATAGTACCGCAAGACCGTATTTGTGTCCAGTAGAATCTTGCGGTTGCAATTTTAAACATAGTTGGAATTTGAAGGGGCACATGAGGTTAATTTTTTAATTTTTTAATTGAATATATTTTACATCTTAGAGCTCATAAAGCGAAACCTAATAAATTAAAAAAAAATTTTACCATGAATAAAAAGGCATCTTTAATTGAATCTATATCAGAAACGTAATTTTTTCTAATTTGTTTTAATTTACTTTTAGTAACTTACAACCCTGCATGAAATGTGCTTATTGTGAGAGGCCTTTTGTTACATTGGCCGGCCTTTTTAAACACGAAAGCACGCACACCGAAACTAAAGATACCACTACCTCTTGTCATGATTGTGGAAAAGAATATAAATCTAATCAAGCTTTAGCAAACCATGTTGAAGCTGAACATAAATTTGATAAAGTCCCGCGCAAGATGAGGGTATAATATTAGTTCATTTGAATCAATATTTAATATTGATGCTAGCTTTCTTATTTTTCAGTTATTATAATTTTTTTAACATTGAAAAATTGAATCTTTAAATTTTTATTCATAATTATATATGTACTGTGTATTGAAGTGTTGATGTTTCTCAAATTAAACAATTATTAATGTTTTAGGAAAATGGATCATCACGAAACGCATCTAAATCTTATGAAGAAGCAACAATCGACGATGAATTTGATGGCGTTAACATTAATGATACATCTTTTACCAATTCAGCATATATAGTCGATCATACTTATGAAAAAAATGAAAATTTACATGATACACAAGACGATACATCCATTTTTGAAATAATAAAGAATCAATGTACAATGATTGATTGTTTCAGCACCCTTAAAGAATTGATGACGAACCAAGAAAACAAAATTAATGAATTAAGTGCAAAAGTATCTGTTCTATTAGCAGATCGACAAAAAAAGAATATTATTTTATATAATCGACCAAAAGCTTCTTCTGACATTAATATTATACCTAATCCAGTTTTACTTTTATCTCCAAAAACAAATAATGAAAATGGTGACATTAAACCAGATGTTTGCAAGGGTTAATGTGTACAATAATTTATAATTATATTGTTTTATATTATGTATCTTATTACTTTTATTAACCTTAAAGAAACACTATTGATACAATCAATTATTTACAGCAGACAATATTTATATATTATATTCAATCATTTATTTTCGCGGCCCAAAAATTTAAGGTGGAGTAAATTTTAACATTTTATTTCATTATAAAAATTTTCCACCGAGACCCTACATTTTACATTAAAATTAAGATTGATCAATTTTTCAATGTATCGTGGATTAACTTGTAGACACAAACCATATTTTTACATGTTTTAACGGAATTTGTATGGTAGTGGTTACTACAAAAGATTGGAAAAATTCAACATTGTTTAATGTAGTATTTGTAATGGTTTATAACAATAATAATGTAACAAATGTTAGTTGATATGTATATTGTTTTGATATGTGTCTTTTAATATTTCCGACAATTTTTTGCCTAAAAATATCAATGTTTTATATCAGTGTGGTGCCCAACCTTTTTTTGATGCGATCGACTAATACATTGACTAGAAAAATGTTTCTGATCGGAACCTATTTCAAAAAAATCTCCTTGCGGAATCCAATAAAAAATGTTGAACTAAATATTTTTTTGTGTTACTTGTGTGATTGTAGAAAATATAAAAATTAAAATTCGGAATAATTCTTAACACTTTCGCTGTATATTTGAAAATTATCGGAATTATCCAGTTTAAGAAATAGTGGACTAATTCATTTATTAGATAACGGTTTAACAATATTAAAATAGATATAATTTTAAATAACGAGTATTATTAAAATAAAAAATTAATTCTCATTTTTTAATTTTGGCGATCGACAGGTTGGGCATCCTGTTTTATATTTTTTTTTATTTAAAAAATTTATACCGTGTAATGGATTCCTTACTTCAACGACTAATCGAATCTATGATTTTTATTAATTATAATTTTATTAATGTATGATTAATACAGGTAAGTTTGAAAATTTAAAATTACATTAACGCAATAAATATCTTGTGTACAATCGGATTTATTGTGAATTGATCTTTGGTGAATAAACTCTTTTATGCTATTAATATATAGAAATATAATTATATTAAAAATAATATTCAATATTCCTAATTTTTTAGTTTACTTGATGGTGTCGCACTTACCATTATATATTCTGGATAAGGGCCACCACAATTTGACCAAATTACGCATTTTATGGCAGTTTTCTCATACACTCGCAGCAGTCAGTGTGACAATACAAATTGAAGACTGAATTCTTTCGATCGTGTTATTCTGCTATCAACACTTGTCAACACAATTTTAATTACATTTTTTACAGAGCAAAAGTAAAAATTTGACTTAATTTTTGACCATGGCGCCCCATTCTGGATAAAAAATGAAATACATAAATTCATCAGAATATCTTGAAGTCCTCTGATAGTTCGGGTAGGAAATTATGTTGTTTAATCGAGTTTTCATGTACTAGTGTAGTTAGTGGACACATCGCGCTTCAATACGTTGTAGAATTGTTGGACTGTTTTTTTATAAGCCTCTGAAGCGATTACTCGAAGTATACTTCAATTAACGTTGTTAACTTATTTGACGTTATTTTTATGTACACAGTCAAACACTCTTTAAGTTAAAATAAACAGTTTTGACTGTACTTTATAGATCAGTATACACGATTTAGTCACGCTTAAGCATATTACAGTAAACATATTATCGACGTGTCGCACCGACTATTTTACTTTTTTTATAGTTACCAAAATAATATAATTTTTCTTTTAAAAGGTGGTGACGTTATTTTAAAAATGGCATACAATCGGTAAATTGATAATGATATTTCGATGTCTTTAAAATTACAGAATGAATAATTGTATAACTTTGAAGTTTCTTTTTTCATAATCTGTATTCTATGACCATTAATTACACTTTATATTTACATTTTGATATTCTTTATTTTGATAGATTATATTACATTTGATAAGTTACTTTGTAAAAAAACAAGAGTGCAAACTACTTTACTTAATCCGGGAAAGTATAACTGATATTGAATTTTTTTGTATGTCAACTGCAAAAAGCTGAATAAACTGTTATTTTCTTTATATTTTAAGACTAAATTATTAGTATTTCTTCATTTTTCAAGATTATAAATAAATCCGCCCTTTTCGTGAACAGGTACGTTTCTGAGATTGAAATTTATAATAATGCTCATAATTTTAATTTTTGATAATTCTGCACTAATATTAATAATTACGTAAAAAAAGGTATCAGTGACTTTTGATTTTGTGTGCTTTTCGCTACCATTTGAGAAACTGGGGAAAAGTCAAGAATGTAACTTTTGGATTAAAATATTATAAATAGACCTTGAATAAAATCTGATTTAAATTTTTCAATTTGAAGTAAAATGATATATTGCATTATATCAGATGGATTGTCCACGGCCGTACATAAACGCTTTTACGGCCGCACGTTGTGCACCCCTGGTTTAAATTTTGTGATGAATTCCACAGATTTGGTAATTCTGCAAAAAACATTAAAAATTCTCCTATAAAAATAAACAAAAGTTCAAAAGACCCCAAAAGGGTCAGGCACCTCAATCGGAAACCACCGCTTTATTTATATAAAATTGAATAATAATAAAATTTGTCTGTCTGTTACCGTTTATTTAAAAAATAAATAATTCTAAATTTAAAAAAGCCTAATTTTCCCTTTTTTTTTTAAAAATAAAATCAACCTAAAATTTAAAAAAACACAAATTCTGGAACGCGTTATAAATATAATATGAATCTATATTATATATTGATAAAAATAAATATATGCAACGTCAAAACTAGCTTACTTTAAATTTAGAATTAGTAAAGTTGTATTTAAAAAATTATCTAAATTTGACTAAAATCTCTAAAAATTAATCACTTGGTCCTAGTGAAAGAAAGCTACTTATAGATATGTTTTGTTACAAATTTATAGGAAAATTTAGTCATCCAAAACGATACTAAATTAACTTTTCCATTAATTTAAATATTTTGAATTGACATTGTTACTTTCACTGCGTAGGTTATGAATTTTTAAAACTCTTGTATAAATTTTTAAATTTATTTATATTTTATTAAAATTATTAAAAAAACGTTGACTCTAAAACACCCTTAAATTCCAGTTGAGATCCGCGAATGTAAATGTATACAATGTAGATTATTACTTGCCACCTTCAGCAGCAACAATTCTTGTTAATTCAGCGATAGAACCAGGTTTATCACCCATAGTCACAGACATTTTCATGAGTCTCTCATCAGCACGTAATCCAATATCCAAGCATCTACCTAACACGGATGTGTCAATATTGCCTCCAGATAAAATAACACACACACTGAATAATTAATGTATACATTTAAATTGTAAAACTTTTTGTTTTTGCATTCTGGGAGTTTATTCGAAATGAGGGCAGCCAAACCAATTGCACCAGCACCTTCTATAACAGATTTTTCAATTTCAATCAGTCTGAGTATTGCTTGAGATATACTTTTTTCTGAAACATTAACTATTTTGTCAATCAAACCTTTCGCATTATAAAAAGAATTGTACCCAATTGGCGCCGCTAAACCTAAACACGTAAAGTTGTTATTCATTTTTTAAGTACCATCTGCCAGGGTGCATCTGTTTTCAGGACTGATAATTTGCCCCTTTTCCATACTTAACGAGAACGTGTTGAAATTTTCAGATTCTATTCCCTATTTTGTGTGTTTAAATTTAATTATGATTAATATTTAACTATAATTTTAATTTTTGGATTTATTGATTTAATAGCAACTGATATGCCAGCAATTAGACCACCACCACCAATTGGAACCAAAATATAGTCAACATTTGGCATCTAGATTCTAGAATTATATAATATTCCATTTTTTAAACCTGTTCGTGAATTTCCAATCCTATTGTACCTTGACCTGCTAATATTGGTGGAAAATCATACCTATATAATTTTAAAAATTACTAGTCAATACGTATTTTATTTAATACCCATTGATATATATTTGTTTATTTTCAACAGCATAATCCATAGCTATCTCTTTAGTCTAATTTTTTTGTTATTTTAAATATTTGCATAACTATAAAAAGTTGACATTCTAATCACAGTCGAACCTGCCTCACCGATACGCTTCCTAGCAGGATCTATCCTATTTCGACAACATATTTTACATGTATATGGGGACCTCATTTGGTATCAGTTATAATTTATAACTTTCTAGTTCAGGCGAATGGAGAGGTGGCCAGGGGTATATGGCATTACGCATCGTTTGCGAAAATTTGAGTGCATGGTAGGTTCGGCTCTGAATCTAGTAATCTATACATACAATGTATGTTTTGCACTTATTATAATATACCTCCATTAAATTTCGACCACACACTACAACTTTAGCGTTAAATGTCTTACACCTCTCGATTTTCATGACTAAAATGTAGAAATTTATGAGTAACGGCAAATATACTTGGTGCTGATAATGGAACCATAACTGTGATACTTATCCCCAATAATTTCCCTTGATAAGCTAGACCTAAGGCATGGTTTCCTGCAGATGCAGTTACTACACCTAATTTCTGTTGATTCTGGTACAATTTAAATGAATTAATTTAAAATTGACTATATCCATTTAAATGGTACTTTATATCAGTGCTTCTCAAACTTTTTTGAGTATTCACCCCCTGTGACACATATTTTTGTTCTATTCAACCCAATAAAACAATTATTATAACATGTCATAATTGTGTAGAAATACACAATTTGCAGTTATAAAAGTTATGGAATTAATTAAATTTGAGTACACATAGCGTCTTCTCGTGATCACATCATTAGAAATTTTATTGTTTGTTTTAGGAATCATAAATAATGCATGATATTTTTAATATAATAATATTAATGTTTGTGATGTAATTTAAATTTTAACAAAATACATTTTATTGAGTTTTTTTGAAAACTACTTAATTTTACTGTACTGAGGGTTTTAAGCAAAAAAATGTACTTAGTACCGTACTGAGTTAAAAAAACTAAGTGGAACGGACTAGTTAACAGTATGTTAAAATTAAAGTATGGTTTAAATTCAGGGTGAAATACCTTAGTGAGGGACAATAGACTGTTTCTGGCACCTCTTTCCTTGAAACTAAATAAACAATTCAATCTTTGAATTGTAAAAATAATTATAATGATTGATTCGTATTTATAATAAATAACCTCCCAGTAATTTGAAGATATTCTTTTTTGAAAAATAGATTGCATTTCGTCATTTTTGAGAGAGTTACTGATCTCTAAAAATAGGCATGAATATTATTATAACGAGTATAAACTTGACAAGGCGAAAAAAAAATGTCACTTTGTATATTACGTTTGGCTTTAATGATGTCTGAAAATTTAATTTTCTTTAACATGTCTGGGTTACAAAATGGGTCAATATAATGACCGTCAATTTTGGGTATATGTTTTGGTTGTTCATAATACAGACATCCTGACTTGAAATAGCAATTTTCATAAACAGATTTATTTATCATTGGTTTTTCTGAATCTGAAGTTGAATTTACAAAATCTTCAAATGCGGTCAGACTAAATTTTCGCTTACGACTAATATTACGTTCATTGAGATCATTAGTATTCTCCATCTATAAATTTATATAAAGTTTACTTACTCTATACTTTACCAATAAATCAAATAGTTACTATAAATAATGTCGTATCCAAATTTATAATATTATATATGGTCGTCGCCTAACTCCATTTGCTATAAATTGGCATTTTTCCAAAATACTGATTATTAGGTTAATGATATTGTAATGTAAAATGTATACTTGTTTGAATGTAGTTTATATGTCGTAATATCACTTAAATAATTGTACATTTATTAATTATTAGGATTATTTTTATGGGTTATATTTCATGGAATTTTATTGTATCTTGTTTTTAAATTAATCTACAAGGCTTTATAATTATCATTATATTTACTGCGTTAGTTATATCAGAGATCGTATGTTATAAACTGTAATAATGTGGTTACATTTCATGATTTAAGTTAACGGTACACTGTATCCTTGGTCGATTCAATAATCAATGTTTGTTCTCCCTGAGAATAAATAATTCAGTATTTGCTTTAAGTTATATTTATATTTTGATATATCTACATTACTTATTACAATGATTAATTGTAGAATTAACACTATCAAATTATAATTATTCCAAATTTAATATAATTTAAATGTGTCAAATAGACATCCCATCGTCATAAATTTATAATTACAATTCTGTAAAAATAATGATATAAAATTAATGGAGAAATGCTTATTTTTTATTATTTGATTTTCTAAATGTAGGTATATCTTTATTTTAATTTTGAAAAGCAATCAAAACTATCCGTGAACAACTACATTATATTTTAATTAACTATTTTAACTACATTATATATAAAACGTATTCTCAAGAAACCTTCAAGATTACACCTTGTAATATCTTGGGGTGGAGGTGTAATGATGTTATGTTACTATAACTAACTAACTACACATTTTCCATTTACAACTAGACACTAGGGCAGTGGTTCTTAACCTTTTTTGACCTATGCACCCCAAATATTGATCTTAATGA
>LWCA01000365.1:0-30267 GCA_001642005.1 Intoshia linei | reverse complement strand
TGAAACAATTTTATTACATTGATCTTTCATGATATTCGACAATTTGGTACACCCCATTTTTGGATTCGACTCCAATTCACTTTTAATTTTAGTCAAATTAGCATTCGAGATAATTTGAGCACGTCCACTATCTTTTTTACAATCGAAAGTTTTATTAATTTTGATATTTTTTAATATTCGTGATATGGTGCCTTGATTTTTACCATAAAAGTGTGCCAACCTTTTTTGATTCCAACCATCAGAATATCTTGAAAAAATTTGAGATTTTTCCTCTTTTCTTAACTGCTTAGTCATGTGTTTATAAAATAAAAATATTTAAATGTAATTTCGTCCATTAAAATGGCGAATTAATTGATCTAAATAAAGTATGCGTTTTTTTGTCCGCTTTAATTTAATTATCCTATAACATGTGATTTCAAGACCGATTTCCATAAAATAAAATACAAATAATATGCTGTTACACAATCACAATGTAAGTAGTAAACTAATTTTTTATTTAATTCTACGAAATATCTCATTTTTAATATATGCATTTTTTTGGCCACAACTGTACATGTATTTTTATTTTTAACCTAAAACGCAGACAAATATAAGTGATAGCAATTATTGACTGTCATGGTAGAACCATAAAAATCAGAAATAGGCCGATAAAATTAAAATTAAACATCTTTTACAGACAACTTATTTTAATTCAATTCAATTTTTTAAGGTACAAAAAAATTTACTCCAAAGATATATAAATTAAATATAAGTAAACCTTTAGCTTCCAAAACAATTAAATGGGTGCAAAAATTCTTTTTCATTTTAGCACTATATTCACCTCCTATAAAAATAATAATAATGGAATGAATAATAAGTTTTATTAAATAAAATCAATGGTTCATATTAGGGTTGGTATTTACCGAAATTTTTACCAGTAATTTTTTTTAAATATCAAAACTGATGTATTCTAAAATTTGGTTATAAAAATTTACATTTTCATCTTGATACACTCATTTACTCTCATACATAAAAAAATCGGATCGCGAAATTCTTTACATAAATGTTAACAAAATACAATTTAATGGGACTATTTGACTTTAAATTAGATTTATTGTGAAATAATCGGTCCATGGTGAAACAAGTTTGGAAAAAACTCATTTATATGATTGATAATAGTGAATAGTACCATTTTTATGTAAGATTTTATAATTTACATTAGTTTTTTTGGGAGAACTTATTTATTTTAAGAAACGTCCGCCCTCGGCAGAGATAGGTGTTTGAAGTACACAAGTTAAGCTAGATTTATATAATTTAATTTACAGTTATAAATTTTTTATCCATCACCCAAAGCAACCCTAATTCATATCAGTGGTTCTTATATTTAAATATTATAACTCCCCATAAAACTTAATTGGTTCAGTCAATTTTAACAAAATAAATTTACAGAGTTTTTTTGAAAGAAGTTAGAACCGTATTGAGTTAAAAAAACTAAATTGAACTACTATGAACCCTTAAAAATAATATATTATAAACGCACTAAATTGTTTAAATTTCACTTCAAATTATACATTGCACATTCAAAGAATATAAATAAAAATTTATTAACCCCCATATTACCGTTACCACTAATCTCAAAATTTTCATGTACCCCAAATAGTTTTCATATGCCTCAGACAGGGCCGTGGAGAGCCAGCAGTAGGCCCTATAAAAAAATGTAAAATTTGAAATATATATGCATTGCTTAATCGATCGTTCATTATCTCTAAAATAAAATTAACAGTTGTAAATAGTATTAGTTATCGAAATTTTGCATTATTTAAGAAATTTTCCAATATTACCTATTAATATATTTTAAAAGTAGGCACATCATTATTGTAGGCCCGGGTCATATGACCCTCATCCTCTCTCCACGACCCTGACCAAGATGTCCCACATGGACCAATTTAGCGGTTCCTGGTGCACACAGGAATGATTTACAATAAAATTAATATTTATCACTAAACTAAACTGAACTGAAACTATACTTTCCATTTCATAAAAAATTACCGTTTGTTTCTATCAATTCTTTTAGTTTGATTTTATCAATAGACACAAACCCAGAAACTGACATAATACACCCTGAAAATATAGGACATTTCATTTCACTGAATGGAAATTCATTGTATTTCGGATCTCTAAGTATAGTAATAATGACACATGCTAAATAATGAAACCTATAATCACAAACACTTTCCCATAATTTTTCAACCCAAGTTGGTGACATGATTTTCTTATTGTAATTAATGGCAACATAGTATTTTTTAGACCCACTAATAGCAGAAACCAAATGAGTGACATTTTCTGTTAAAGCCTGCGAAAATAAACCACCCATCATTTCGACTTTATTGTAAATATTATTCTACACATTAAAATTAAAATTACATTATATTAAAAAATTACTCGTCTTTCTTCGTCCATAGTTGAACAACAAATAATCAAACCGTTCAAAGTTAATGAAAATATTGGTTTAGATTTTATTCGAGGCATTACCTGAAAATAAATTTAATTATATAAAATTTTTAACAATTTTTTAATCATTGAAATTAGGAAAAATATTAGTAAATCATTTTCATCACCGATGGTTTCACAAAGTTTCCCTATAATATCATAACAGAGTCGAACCTTTCTGTGAAATAATAATGGACTAATATGAAAAAAAATTTTTTTCGCGACTAATTGAGACAAGTCAAAAATCACAAAATAATAACATTGGAGGATCCGAGCAAAATCTTCATAAAATGGTCATGATGTATAACCAAACAAACTACATAAATACATTTTTCAGGTTGATATTTCAATATTTGAGATCATTAATATCAAATTAAATAAACCCTAATATATAAAACACTTTATCTATCTGTGTGTCTGTTATAGTTTATTTAAATAAATAAGGGTTTTAAGTTTTTAAAAATTACACATTTTCATTACAGTTTTTTTTCGGTGGTGAACTTAAGATATAGTTCAATCTCAGAAAGTTATATCTTACCGGTCAAAAACCCTAATTATCCTTTTTTTTAAAAATCAAACTAGTCGTAAAATTTAAAAAAATATACACTCTGATCCAGATTTTAAAATCATAACGGCCAAAACGCCAAATTACCCTTGTTTCAAAAAATGAAAATACTTTCAGAATTTTAAAAATAATTACAATGCATAGCTATCTCCAGATATTACACTAAAAAAAATTTCATCTGATAGAGTGACGTCTTCAGAGTCAAAAAAGCATTTTTATAGACAAAATATTTTTACCATATTTTCAAGGGGTTTATAGGAAAATTTTTTGAGTCAAATTGTAAAGAGGATTTTTAGGGAATTTTTTTGTATCAAATATTAAAGAGGGTCCAGTTTTTTAAATTTAATTTTGTTTGTTTTGTTAAATTTCCAAAAAATGTGACACCTTAATGTACATTATCGTTATTTTATAAAACAAAAAACCGAATAGACCTAGAATTTCAAAAAAGATCACATTTAATACAGCTTTTTCCAGTTAAAATATATAAAAAAATTTTAATTTTAACTTAAGCGTTCATTATCAACAAAATAATTTACTGTTTACCCTTTTTTATCCAAAAATAAATTTAATTAACAATAAATTATTTAATTAAAACAAAACATTTTATATAATTAATCGTCTTAGATTTTAGAAATAAAAAATTGGTGACCTTTAACCTTTTTTATGAACCATTCGTTTAGAAGATTGGTAATAGTAAATAGTGGCATTTTTATTTATGATTATATTTTGTTGGTAGAATTAGAAAAGTCCATCCTCGGCAGAGCTAGGTGCAGTTTGTACGTACTCGTGTATATTATATACAGGAATATGACAAGTAAACTTGAATCTCAGTATTTTTTATGTACATTGTACCATACAAAATCTAGTCTAAATTTTTGTAATGGATTGTTAAAATTAGAATATCAAGATACTTAGAAGTGCAGTACATTCAATAATACATACTCGATCCAAGTTACATTCTCGTATAAAAAAACACTACAAACAAAATATACATGTACTTACAATTAAATGTTAAATTATTTTAACTTTATAAACTCATTTCATTCTGCAATTTAATTAATTTTGAAATAAAATTAGATGCAACTAACCTAAATATTACTAATATACATGTATTAATGAATCCATTGAAATTAAAGTAAATCTATTTTAAATTATAGTGTATTAAATTTTAAATATTTAAAAATTGAATGATTTAAAATGTAATACAAAAAATAACACAAGTACAGAAAAAACATGCAGCTCATACACAGGATTTTATTTAAAACAGGTAAAGGAATTATGAATATTTAGTAATAATTATTTTAATAATATACCATATTATTTTTATTGCAATATAGTATTACAAGCGGTCCGTATAATCTAATGATATAAACATTAAAAAACAGATACAATACATGCATATCAATAAAATAAAGACAAAAAATGTCACCCTAAACCCCTTCATTTTTTGTCAAGATTTTTAAAAATTCTAGTGTACATTATAAACATTTATTTTTTTCACAAGAAATCTCAATATTTGCAGAAATCAATAAAAACAAACATTTGGAAACATACCAAATTTATTAACATACAAATACAAAAGTCAGACATGGTCACATGTAATTAAAAAAATATTTTATGTTTTGAATATTTTCCAACAATTTTCACCTAATTATATAAAAGTCGTGTCCTGAATATTAAATAATTTATACTGAGTTGAATGTATTGTGAATATTTGTTAAGTTATACTAATGAAATATGTCCAATTTTGAAAAATACAGATTGAATACTGTATATTTAATTGCAATTAGACACGAAGAATAAAAAAAATAAATTAGACTCTACTTTTTCCTTTTTTGAATTAGCATTGAAAAATCATCAATTTCAGTTGGATTTGCAATAAAAATAATAGATTTCGTTGTTAACCGTTTAGCAATTTTAAAAGCATTTTCAGTATTTATCCAATCACAGTCACTATTAAATTGATATTTTGCTACCTAAAATTGAAATGAAAGTCTAATAATATGACTCAATAATAAAATGGGTTCAAGAGTTTATAATGAAAATTTAATTAATATATAATTCATATTTATGACTTTTAATAAATGATTTTTAAATATTTTTAAATATAAATAAAAAAATCAAAAATAACCTCAAAAGCTTTCTTCATTTGGGATGGAACTTTGCATATTTCTGTATTCGTTACAAATCGAACAACAATATCTTCAGTCATACTCTATTACATTATATACAAAAAAATAATTAAAATATAACATTTTATAAAAAAATTAGAGTTTAACTTAAAATTACAAATATAATGACATAAAAATTACATAAAATTTTCTCAATTATAAAATAATTGCCTGTATAAATTATTCCGCCAAATTTTAAAAGTATCGAAAAGAAAAACATTCATTTTGTAGTTATGACTTTTGTATTTTAAATTTATTTTAAATCTTAAAATTTAGCTTAATTTTGATTAATTTTAATTATTTTCTATTGCATATTCATAAACATGCATTATTTATTAAAATTTGAATTTTTACTGGTTTATATTTTCGGGTTTATTTTTATACACGCAAAAAATGATATCTTTGAAAAATTTAAAATTGGCGCAAAAAGAATTATTTTGATAAAATTTATACAGGTAATATTTTTTTGGCAACATTGTTAGATGTAATTTAATTTAAAATTTTATTGGGTAAAAAATGCGCACTTTCATTATTTTTATTCACTAGATAACATGTTTTATATATTTTTATTTTTATATTTACAATTTTGAATTTTGTTGCAGTTTATGATTTTGCTTTCTTTATAGGTACTTTTTTCCTTTATATATACCTTCTATTTACTATATTTGTATTTTTTAGTTATTTATTCAATATAATTTTTAATTCTTTTAAAGTGTGGGTTAATACATTTTTGTATAAACTTGACCTAAAAACTCAGTTAGGTACCACTTTCTAGAATTATTGTGCTTGAAATCTATATGATATTTTTCACTGTACAAAAAGGAATGGTGATTTAAATTCACCAAATTTAATTACATTATTTACTATGGTTCTGCAACACGGTCCGAATATAATTTTCGAACGTGCAGAATTGTACAGGGGCTCGACAAAAAATTTTTAAATTGGACTTCATGTTTCTAAAATTCCCATTAAAAATTATATTGTTAACCCTTAGACCAGTGTTTCTAAACCTTTTTTACTGCGCAAAACCTTTATGAAATTTCAAAAAATCGCGGCACCTAAAAGCATGATTAAAATTTTTTTCCGCATGTCGCATATGTAAAACAATTTGATTTTTAATTAAACAATTACGCTTCTAATATTGAAAACATAAATTTTTTAATAATAAAATGTATTTTTTCTTCTCAATAAGAAATTTGGGCCTGATATTTTTCAGAGGTTTTATATATTAGATATTATATTTAATTTATATTAAAGATTATATTTATGTAAAATTAAAATTAAAAACAACAGTCATTTAGAAAAACATTAAATTGAAAAATATCGTATTTATATTTTACGGAACCCCTGGGTTCCGCGGAACACGGGTTGAGAGCCACTGCCTTAAACACTACGATGGAACTTTGACTTTATTATTGTTAGTAACTTCCATATTATTGAAATTTCAAATTACTTATATCTGAGTAATGCGGTGTCTAAGGGTTAAATCTCATCTATTTTTTGTGTAAAATGTTTAGTCAACAGTCTTAGAGAGGTGACTTGGGCTATATGACACTACCCATCGTTTGCAAAAGTTTTTTTAGGGTCCTAATTTTTATTTTCGGGTATCTAAAACTTGTAAAATTCGGCTCTGATTGATGTATGCATACTTTTTCAAACTATTAGTAGTATTATGTTTTAATTAATTGCTATATTTGTTATATCGAAATGTTCCATTTAAATTTTAAATGTAATGGTAATTTTTATTTCAAAAAAAATTAATATAATTTAGTTTAATTGTGGCTGTTCTAATAATTAATTATCACTTAAATTCGATTTGAGTGAGAATTATTCAATTAGTATATATTTTTTTTTTTTAAAATTTGCGGCAGTAGTTTTAGGTGGACATTTTCTAAAATCAGTGATTCCTAACAGTGAAAAATGAACAGTCGTGGAATTAAAAAACAAAGTTTCTAATACAGTTTGTTTTGCGGTGATGTTTATATTTAAGTTTTATTTTTTAAAATTCAGTCCTTCAGAGTCAAAAACCGAATTTTCCCCTTTTTTTTAAACAAAATTATCCAAAAAACTTAAAAAAACATAAATTATTGGAGCCTTTTAAAATTATTAACATTGTCTTAAATTTTAATCTTAGAAACCTATATACTCATGGTCAAAAGACAAATTAAAAAAATTCTAGACTTTGGTATTAATTCCCAACATCTTGCAAATCTGTAATAAATATTAAAAATTCTCCTATAAAAATTAACAAAATTTAAAATTTAAAATTTTATTTTTATTTTTTATTTAAATTTCAGGGACCACATAAATCTAGTTTTAGACTACCAATGGGCCAGCGACCCCGAATCGGGAACCACCGTTTTAGATTATTGCTTAATCGAAAAGGAAAAATGCCTAGTACATGTTCAATTATTGATTTTCAACTTTACCTCATTTAGTTTAATTTATTTTATCTTTTTCTGGTTTATGTTTTGAAAGATCGTATTTTTAAGATATCAATACAAAATTATTTAGAATAGATTTCTTATATTAAATATATTTGTTTATTGAGATTTGAAGCTCAAATACCTTTTCAGGTAAATAAATAACACAGTCTTCTCCTATTATATTTTCTCGATGATAATTTTTGGTTTGGTTGTCTGCCCGCTTTGGCCATACGTGAATTACTAGACAGAAACCAACAAAGTTGTTTTGTGGGAAAATATACTGAAAGTCTTTTCGTCAATAGATAGTATAATTTGTCGAGGACCTCTAATGGAGATTTTGGCAACATATTTAAGTTTTTATTTTGCTAAATCTAAAGGGAGTTTGCATTTATATTCACATCAACCTGCAATGCAGGTTCTGCATGTTTTTTACTACATAGTACATTGCATGTACTGCATGTACATAATTACTGCAGATGACTGATATTTACATATATTGCGCATTCTAAATATTGACACACGTATTTTAATGTAATGTAATTAATATTAGCATAGAATTTTTAAATCAGACAACATGAATCTTTTCATGTTAGACCCACTTTTCGGTAAAAATATTTATAGCCATCATGATTGTTATTGTTATCACTGATAAGTTATCATATTAAAAATAATACATATTTTATTTAAAAATATTTCTTATTGATAGTGAGTTCACTGAGGTTTCCAACATGGCCAAAAGGGTGTTTAAAAAATAATATCAACATTTTAATTTTTTTTAATAAACTTACAAATTACTCTTTGGAGAATAAATATAGACGAGAACTGCATACCTTTTATGCTCACACGAGTGAAATATTTCATTATTTAGATCAGGGTATTTTAAACAAATAGCGGGTGAGGGCCACAAAATAAATTTTACTAATTTCGCAGGCCGCAACATTAAAAAATATAGTTGATGGGCAAATATAAATCCAAAAAGTCAAAATTTCACAGATTAATGAGAAAATTACTACAAGTATCAAGCTATGAATATTAAGTCAATTCAAAATATAATAAATAATGTATAAAGTTATAATAATACAAAAGGCCAAAAAGTTAGAATTATTATAGTAAAGTACAAAAAGTAGGAAGTTGAGAATAATTAATACAGAAAAACGTAATTATTTTAAAAAAATTTAAATTAATGATAGATAATGTAATTATTATATTTCTGTAAATCAATGTTTTAAAAATATATTAGTAAACAATATCGAGGGCCGCATGCGGCCCGCGGGACACGCTTTGGATAGCCCTGATTTAGATTAATAAAATTTTTTGTTAAAATTTAAAAGAATTTAAAATTTAATTTAAAAAAGTCCGTTAATTCTTTTTTAAAATTAAGCGCCAGTTTTTTGAATATACGTGGATGCATCGAAATATACAGGTATGCATGTAATTTTACGTAAATAAAAGTTAAAAAATTGAGTGCTACTTATTTTTAGGATGAGTTATACAAAATAGCTTAAGAAGAAGTTATACATAAAACTTGGTAATAGAGTAAAACTTAACTTAAGGAAAGTTGACATTGTCAACTCAAAAGGATATTTTCACATAAATTTTGTATTTTTGTATTTGAACTTTTATGACTTATTTATTGTATATGTATATATTGTATTTTAGATTTACACCCATTTATAAATTGATAATAATTAAATGAATTTAAATGTATAAACACGAATTGAGAATTAATGTACATTGCAATATGTATTTGAATATCCAAATTTCATCATTCTGGGAAGTGTGATAAATTGGAAAAAATAATACTAATTTGACAGAAACAATTGATGTTTCCTTTTAAAGAAGCTTGGTATAATTACATTAATTCGTGGTATCTACAATTATTTGTTTAAAGATATTGGTACTAAAACATCTATGCAAACAATTATATTAACTTTTATGGAAAACTTGCAATTGTGCTAAGTATACAAGCGATATTCATTATATTGAAAAGTGAAAAGTATCAACTTAATTTTGACGCAATAGTTAATATTTAATACTAATGTACCAAGTATTCAATGAAAAGTTTATCACGGATTTTGATTTGCTCAGTCTGTCTTCTGTTATCAGTACGGAAAAATGCAACTTAAAAAGGCAACTAAGCTATAAACGAAGTAATTTATATAACCTTTAAATGATTACTTTACTTACATTGTGACACTGCATAATCTAATGATTTCTCTAATAGGATCCGTATGCCCTTATGTCGAAAATACCAAAAGTTATAGCAGATTTGTACCAAATATAACTATGCCCAACTCGGTTATTATTTTTATATCCTGATCATTTAATATTTTAGAATGAAAAACTTCTTTCTCCACCTACTCCACGTACTGTTCGTGTTTTTGTACATAATGAAGAACCCATTCCTGTTGTAAATATAAACAAAGACAAGAAACTACCATATGTTAGTGGGTCTATTCTTAAATCCAAGGTTATTTAAACATTTTTTATGATGCCATTATATACTGTTATCTTTAGCCTATTTCAACTCTCAAATCAAACAAAAAAAAATATCGAAATAGTTACACTAAACGCAAATTTTTACCTAAATCTAATGATACTACTCTTGATAACAATCTCGTCGCATTTTGTCTGGATAATTTTAATAAAGAAATGTAATTTTATATTAGGATGTTTCTTTAGTTTAATTTAGTAGCATTGATTTTTCAAAGCAAGGTGGAAATAATCAAAATTATGAATTTGAATATATTGATTACAATGAATTATATGAAATAATGACGGAAATTGAAAGAAATCAAATAATCATTCGACTTAAAAAAAGTAAGTTTTTTTATGTTAAGTTTAACAATGTTACTGTCAGTCCTTATTAACTTGGTGAAGTAATAAAATTGATATAAAATCAATTAAAAAATTTTAATTACATTTAATGCAGTGTTCCCGATTCAAATAGTGCATGGACCACCATTTCAAAATATTATTTTTTTGGACCCCAATGAATACATTAAATATAAAACATTTATCAAAAAATAAAATGTTTTTTCTAATAAGATTTTTCCATTAGGAAATTGTTGCTCATAATATTTAGTAATATCAGATTTTTCAAAAAAATATTGAAAAAAGAAGATATTTCCTTTAAGTATTGAATTGGTAAAATTGGCTTTTTATGTTGGGGTTTAATTAATTGGAATTTCTGATAAGGTTAATAAAATCGAGTTTTTCAAAAAAATATAGATAATTTATCGTCCATTGTAGGTATATTATCGGTAATATATTTAATTTTTTGTTGATGGTTTGAAATTGTATTTTTTATTAAATTTTAATTTTAATTATGGTGGAATAAAAGTGGGATTTTTGAAATAATAATGTAGCAATTGTCTTGGCTGTGGGATAAATTCCCAACATCTGACAACAATGTAATAAATATCAAAAATTCACCAATAAAAATAAAAATAACTGTAAACTAAAATATATTATAATTTGTTTAAATCCCAATGTTTGAATTCTAAGATATTTAGATTATGCAGAACTGATTATATATTAAATTTAAATTAATATTTATGTTTAATTTTTTTACAAACATATAAACCCAATCAATACATATATAACGGTTGTTATATACGGATATACCCAAAAAAATTCGTCAAGTTATATAACATAACGTATCGTTGGTCGTTTCTGAGTAAAAATTTGTCATTATTTATATACTGAAAGTCAATAACAAATACAATGGTAATTATAAATAAATTAAAATGTATACAAAATGTTATAAAATGTTAAAAAAATTATTTTTTAATTATTTTCATTTTATTGTCTTCCAGTATCAAGTTATTAAGTTTTACTTTAGTTTAGTTATTTTATTATATATACAATATAAATGTATGATAATGATTCATGTATTATATTTAGTAAAAATTACATATCAGAAAAAACTACGAAATGTTTTGAAATCTATTACCGTGCGTAACTCAAAAATGAAGGATAATTATCTCAATCGAATTAGCGAAATACAAAAGATAATACAAATTTTTCTTAATGAATAATTTTTAAATACTCATCTTGTATACTTTGTATTTTCGCTATATTAAAATTAATTTTTTAATTTTGTTTGTGTTGTCACATTTCGCCAACCTTTTGTAGGTTGGGTACAATTTGATAAATCTTACGGTCATATATAAATATTCACTTTGATACAAAATTTTTATTAGATATTGCGAAATACATGTATATTAATTAAAACGAAAAAAATGAATTCTTCCATTATTTTCAAAAGGTGGTTCGCATAATCTACTATTGTATATTACTATATGTTTATCTTTATCTTATGTTAGTGTATATTTAATGGTGTTTTAACGTTTAATTGAAAAATTAGTTAAACTCTTAGATTTTAAAATAAAGTAAATTCAAAGATACTTTTGTTTAATTTATTTATGTTAAAAAATTTCAACCTGAGAAATTTGCATTAAGAAATCTTTCCGTAAAAACAAATTTTAATATTTTATCAACCAAAATTTTTTAATTTCCAAAACGTTAAATTATATTGAAAATAAAAACCAAGAATTGTAAATATCGATGGCCAGGCTGAATCTACGGGACCCCTCTTCGAGCTGTTTCTGTTCAAATAAATGTTTTTTAAATTTTTTAAGAGTCCCTTATAAAACTTTTTATTTATTTTTATTTATAATTTATTTATTTACGAAAAATTATAATATTGAAATATATTCATCACGAAAGGGTTAATTAAGTAAACTTTTATTATAATATAAACATATAAATAGTATTTATTAAATACATATACTTGAAAACTTTATTATATTGAATACAAATACTAAAAAATTTAATTTTATGCGAACATAAAAGAAAACCATTGATCAAATTCATTGAATCACAATAATAGAATTGAAACATTGCGTTTATAAAAGTTAATTTAAATTGAAAATTGAGTATATTCAAAACAATTGAATATAATTGAGCACAATTGAACAATCTTGCGTTTCTAATTAACATTTGACGTTAATTATTCACTTTAAATTAAAGTCTAATATTCATTAAAATTTTAAAATAAACATTATGATTAAATGAAGCAAATTGAGTGGGAGGACATTTTGATTTAAACAATAGGCATACATGCGTATCCACTTGTATATAAACAAAAATGTATGCGTTAGTCGTTTGCATGAACTGGCTTTCTGACACTTTAATTATTATCTCAAATTGTGCATTAAACCGGTTACTAATCTTTATGATTGTATAAATTGTGTTTTTTTAAAATTAATCCACTTAAGTTAATTTTTAATCCATAAAATTACAACTTGTCCATTTGTCATTGAAAAGTAAAATTTGAATTGAATTATCTATTAAAAATGTAAATCAAGACACATCTTGATAAATTCATAACTGTAATTGAATGTCTAAATTTGACAAATTGTGGTAATTACTTTATGTACTGTTATTATATAGGTTAAAACATCATTAAATCCATTATAGCCTAAAGTGTTTATGTAATGTGCTAATAAATTCATCAAAATACTCAATTTTGATTTTATTGAAATAATTAAAAAATTTATAAAACGATGAAATTTTACGCAAAGTCAACAAAGTAAACTGTCAAATTTGACAAAATGTAATGCCATGTTTAACAATAGTTGATGAATACAACAATATGTATAAAATACATGAGATTAGGTGTAAGGATTTATTATCATTCTAAATACATAAATAAACATTTGGCGTTGAATTTTAGTAAAGAATTATGATTTTGAATTTAAATGCTATATTTTATGAAATTATTATTCATATTGTCAATAAGGTGCTTTATCTATATTAAATCTAATAATCAAAATTTATTTCATAAAATTTAATGAAATTGTAAACAATAAATAAAATTATTAAAATATTTAAAATGTTTAAAATTTCCAACATGTTAATTCATCACATTGCAATAGTAATTTCAATCAATTTAATATTATTTTACAAATTAGGGACAAATTATTGTGTTTACAATTTGATTAATTATTTTTCTATAAATTATTATATATACCTTCTTTGCACGAGGTTGAATAAATGCGCATTTGAAAATTGGTCATTTTTTGGTATATTGGGTGTTGGTTGATATAAATTTAATGGAAAACCCATTTTCAATTTATTATTTCCAATCATGGCTGCTGCGGCCGCCGCAACAGCTACTGCATTATGTGGCGTACTGTGGTTTACTGTTGAATTTACTAATGATACAGCATCCAAATCTGCTGCAAATTGCCGTTTCCATTTGTTACGTCGATTCTAAATCAATTTAATTTTAAAAAATTAAAGAATATGAACCTTAAATTCTGATATTTTTAAACATATATAATGCGGTAATTTTTATTATAAAAATTTTTTTACCTTAGTTCCCCCTATTAAAATAAATTTATCTAAAAAATTCGCCAAAATCGGGAATTCAAAAATTTTGGCAAATAACGGAATTTGGTTAATCATGGAACCATGTTTCCTAGAATCTGTTAACCAATTTATTAACCAATTTTTTGGGGTCTATGAAAATTATATACATTTATTACATATTATAGACATTTTCAGTAGCATAAAGTCGTTTTTAAAAAATAAAGGCTCAGAAATACTAATATATAACGTGCACATCATGTAAAAGTAAATTCTTTGGTATTAAATTGAATTATTTACAAGTGTAAAAACTTATTGGGAAACCTCCATTGTTCTATTTTAGGAGCAGCCGTTTTATTTAATTATTTTAAAATTTAAAATTAAATATAAATTTAGAATTTATGATTTATTTAATTTTATTATGAATTCATTCAAAATTGTCATTATTATTAATTTTTTTGTGGGTTCACAGGTTTTTTGTAATATCATATAAGGGTCCACAGCGAAAAAGGGTTGAGCATGCCTGATATAGAGTACAAATTGCTAAAAATATTACAGCATGACTGTGCGTATACCATTTATTGAGAAAAATGACTGTCCCATATAGAGCCGAATCTATCCAAAATTCGAGGCCTTGAAATTGAAAAATAAGCCGAAAAATTTTTTGGACAAACTATGCATGTTATCAAAGCCCCTAACAACATCCCTAAGGTTCTTGATTATATATTTAAAATTTAAAACACAAAATATCATTCATGATATTCAAGAATATAATTTTTTTAATGCTCAATTTGAAAAAATGACGCCACCATTTTACAAAAATTGTGTCGAGGGTTCAAGATATGTCTCGAAATACAGATCTTTCGGCTCATATTCATCCTATAACCATCATAAAAAATTTATAAGCAAATTTAAAAAAATTTAAATATGTACTGAATGTTTGAATATGTTATAATGTATAAAAATATATATCTGAAAACGTTCATTCTTTTATGAGCTAGCTGATGTTTGAGACAAGTCAGTAGTTAATCAAATGTAACACTTTTAAAACGTTTATATATTTATATATCATGTTTGTCAATATATTGACACTGCCAATGAAAATTTTAAATACATTATATATGTATATTATTATTTTATGATTATGCTAATATTATTATTCTAATGTTAAATTAAGAATTTGAATAGATTCAAACACGTCATAAATCAAATTTGGATGCAATAATTTAATGATTTATATTAATTGAAAATAAAACATAAATCCTACACGATTACTTGATAATTCAATTTCAAAGAGTTAGTTATAATAGAATATACAGATTGTTAAGATTATTATATAGTTGTGATTTATTTTGACATTGATTATTATCTAAATTTTAAATTTGTTTACATTTATTGTAGTTATAAAACATTAAATATTAATTTTCATTTTTAATTAGTTTCTGAATTTTATGTTAATCATGATTGATCTTATATAAACTCAAATTATAATTATTAAGTTTAAATGTATGTCAAATGTAAAATTTTAATTAATGCATTAATAAATTTAAAAATATACCTGAAACCAAATTTTAACTTGAGTTTCACTCAACCTTAAATTTGTTGCCAACGAAGATCGTTCTGTACTGGACAAGTACCGTTTAACTTCAAACATTGATTCAAGTTGATAAATTTGACTTCTGGAAAAAACTGTTCTAGTTTTTTTTTTTCGTCGATTTTCAGAATCACTCAAAATTTCATTTGACTTGTCTTTATAGTCTTCACTCTGATGTATTGATGATGCACATTGTTCATTTTCTCTAGATTTATAAATTATTTTTATATTTTTATAATAATGATTTATATTCATTGGTTTCAAATTATTTATTATAATGTTAAAAGGCTTAAATGTTTAAAAGTACAATGAAATAATGTGATAATTGAAAAATGGATTGAAAGTAAATTATTGAGTATAAATTTACAATTGCAATTTAAAAAGTATCGATAATTGTTATTGTCTAAATAACATACACTATTAAACTATTAAAAATTGATAAAAACAAATTGAAAAATTATGAATTAATTTATATATTACACAATTTGAGTTTTATTGCTACCAACAGGCGAATTATTTTTTAATAGTATGCTTCCGGCATCATAAAATTCTTGCTTTGTTTCTGATTCAACACTTTTTTTAACTTTTAAAGTATTTAATATAGATTCCTGGTTTGTTGGGTTCATGTACTTTGAAAATGTACCCATATCGTACATGTATTTTGAAGAATTTTCTTGAAAATTGTTTATTCCGACCTTGGAGTTTAGTTTTTGAAAAACTAATTGTTTGTAATCTAAAAAAACATTTATTAAAATTACATTATATTTATTTTTGTTGGTATTAATATTTAATTAATAAATTTTAATAGAAAAATTGTAATGAAACTTTACTGCGTTCTTAACTTGAGATAACAGTGAATGTGGAAAAATTCGAAATTCGAAACAACTACAATTTGTAGTCAATTTTTTATTAAATGTGATTTTCTAAAAAACACTTTGATTATTACAAGCTGAGTTATTAAGGGTTAAATACCAAAAAAATTTGTAACGATTAACATGGATACAGTGTTGAAACATAATAGTCTTGAAAACGTTATAATCATTACATTTTTACAATTTTGATACATGTTTGCACATACTATAATACAAAAAGACGTGCTAAGGATATAACAGTTAAAGTGATCTGAATGTCCGAAAAAGGTAGTGCCGATCTTGCGCAAGTTGCGATCGAAAAAATAAATATTCAGCTTATTATCATATGTGTATTATGTAAAATTTAGATGAAAATTTGAATGTTTTTGATTATAATTATTTAGAATCATTTAGTTGACGACAATCAAAAACGTGGAGAAGATTTAGAATACGTAGGTCGGGACGATATTATGACGGTCACTACTATTCTAAATTAATTGCTAATGTACAAAAATTTTTCGTATGATGCAAAATTTTTTCATAATAATTTCGAAAATTAATCTTACAGTATTCATCTGACCCGATCCTCATCTGTGCTTTTTGTGGCACTAGTGTTAATAAAAGGTCTAAAAATCTTTTTATATTGTACTATACATCAAAATAGAGTGATTTAATTTTAAAATATATGAATGTCCACAGTGAGGTGTAAATTACAAACAATTTTTTTATATTTTCATACTTTGTTATATTTTAATATCTTCACTTATATTAAAATTGATATGATATGTGTGTTACCGTTGATTTAAAAAATTAAAATTCCTAGAATTTAAAAAAAATACAAATTATAATACAGTTTTTCAGGAAATGTATTATCATAAATTTTATTCTTAGAAATTGATACCTTCAGGGTTAAAACACCAATTTTGAAAAAAAAATGTCGAACAATAATAAAAATAAAATAAAATAATTAATATCATAGATCATAGAGTGTTTTCCAGGTAGTATACAGGAAAAATTTCAACAAATTTTCAATTTTTTGAAAATTATTCACAATATCATATAACCCTAGTTAGATTAGTTACCTCTGAAAGGTGTTAAATTGATATTTTAAATTTATCATACAAAATAAATGTATAATAATAGTATTATTCAAGAATATAATTTTTTTAAATTTTAAAATCTCAATTTGAAAAAATAATGCCCCGATTCTGCAAAAATTTCATCTAGATACCTTAAGAGGGATCTCGGTACTATAAGTTCGGCTCTAATCTAGAGGGGGATATGAAAAACTTTAAAACGCCATTTAGGTGGGTTTTAAATTTTTGGTAATTGTATGACTTTCAACAAAAAGTACATTATATGTATTAATTAACCATACTAATATAGGATTAAAGGAAATGTCGTGTAAATCGTGTAGATTGTACAGGAACTATTAGTTTAAAATTATATTTAATTTAATTTACTTAAATTGTTACTAAATTTTTATTATTTACTTATTATCCATTCAAAAATATTTAAAAATTAAAAAAAAATTTGTCAATTCATTTATGTATTGTATTTTATTTTGCAGTAATATTTTTTCAGGTACCGATTAGATACTACCGACGAGAATCTGAGATTAGCTGAGTTTAGTTGAGTTTAAACTCTAACTCTAACTATAAAAATTAGTATAATAAACGGTAATATAGTTTCCAAATAAAATGAAAGAAATGCACTTAAACAAGTTAACGATTGTTATTATAACCAGAGCCGTGGAGAACCAGCAGTATGCCCTATAAAAAATTTTAAAAAAATGGGATATCTATTCATTGCTTAATGGCTTTTTCAATATCTAACAATTCAAAATAACTGTTGAAAATAGCATAGAACAATTTATTGTACGATAATTTTGGTATACTTAAGAAATTTTCCAACGTTATCTATTAATAAATTTAAAAAGTAGGCCTCATGATTGTAAACCGCGTTATATGACCCTAGCCCCTTCTCCACGGTCCTAATTAGAACACTTCACGTAATGATAATAATGACAATGATGAATTAAAAAATTACAATATTCCTGTTGAATCTTGGCGATCCAGTTTTTACCGTACAAATCTGTAGAGGGATTTAAAGATAAAGGGTAACTCATTTGATCCGAGGAGCATTTAAGTCGATTGAGCATCAAGTTATCATTAATACTTGTTAAATTAGCAAGTTGAGAGTTGGTTTGGTGTAAATTTTGAGTTTGAATTTGATTATGATTATGATTATGGTTTTGATTGTGATTATGATTTCGATGTAAATTTTCAGATAAATTATTAAAAATGGCTTTATCCCAATCACTTTTGCATTTAATTTCATTTTTAATTTTTTCCTCTTTTGAAAAATTTAAAAAATCAATTTGATTAATAGAATTTGATAATTTTAATAAACTCGATTGTTCTACTGGATTTTTGGAACGTTGTAAATTTTGTATATTTTTATGACATGTTTCAGACTCAAAATTATTAATTTGAGGACAATTTTGTTTTTTTGTACTTGAACAGAGAATATGGTTTATACTAAATATAGATTTTTCAACTTTGTCAATATTTTCAATTTTTAGGTTTAAATCATCATGTTTTAATTCATTTATATTTTCAATTTTTATTTTTTTACAATGAATTTGTGTTTCATATTTCAATTTTAAATTTTTAAAATTTTCTTTACTTCTTTTACTATTGTTATTTTTTGATTTTGAATTTTGATTAATTTGTGGCGAAAATTTGCTTAATCTTGGATTAATAGATTGTTGAGAGTTTTCAGAGTTGATTGATTTAACTGATTCAACAGAATCGACCGAGTTTAAATCTTTATTAGACATTTAAACAAGTTTTAAAACAGTATTAAAATATTGCTTAAAAAAAGTGTCTTAATACAATGTAAAATAATTAATGATTATTTCTGGATATAAACCTTGAAACGATTTTAAAATTAGTATACATAATTAGAAATAATCTACTTATGTTGTTAGTTAAATTAAAAATCAACCTTCTCGATTAAGTATAATTGAGCTCTATTCATCCAATAGTTGTTTGCTACAAGTTTACTGTTTTAGCTACTGCATTTTGGTATTTATAATCGAATAGGCGTGGTTATCCATTATAGTCAAATTGTTTCAAATGTAGTCAATTTATTCTAATTTTAATATATATAATTTACGTGTAATTCATATAAATTCAATAACAATATACAATAATGTAGTAAATAAGTTTATAAGTTGATTTGTAATGCAAAATTCATTCAATTGTCTGTATAATACAAATAAAGGCCTTCATTAAATTAGATCCGCAATTATTGAAATATAACTTGTATTAAAAAGTCAAAATATGCAGTGTTAGTAAATGGATAAGTATATAATATATAAAATTTATCGTTGAACGGATTTAATTCTATCTAAACTAATTAGCGAGTCCATTATCTAATGATTTGTATATTGATTTTAATTTGATTATAAAAATGTATTTTATTGGATTCATAAATTATATATCTTAATTATCTCATCATATTACTCTCATTATTAACTCTATCGATTTCATATATATTTTTGTGTGTAAATTAAACTATAATGTATTGTTTTATTTAAATTTAATCTCTTTATTTTAATCAAATTCTTTGATAGATGTTTTTTAATTTTATTAATTATAGTACAGTAAATGATGTTTTAAATTAAATTTTAAATTTTAAATTTTCATTTTTTGTTTTAATTTTTCAACATTTTTGAAAATTTGTCATTTAAATGGCAATTTATACATACAATAATGTAGTTTAAATATTTTATAAAATAATACCAGAAAAAAATTTCCAATGTTTCGATTTTTTCAAAAATATAACAGAGAAACTACATACATTTATTTATAAATAAAATAATTTGGGAAAATTTAGGTAAAATTTATGATCAAATAATCATTATAATGATTATAATTATTGGTCCAAGTACTATCGGTAGTCGGAAACCAGTCAATTAGTTATAACGTGAAATCTGATGTCAAACAAACCGTACCGAGACCCCTCGAAGAGGGGCCTCGATGAAATTTTTCTAAATTGAGCATTAAAAAATTATATTCTTGAATATCACAACTATATCTGTATTTTGTATGTTAAATTTGAAATGTCAAGTCAAGAGCCTTGTAGAGGTGACTAGGGCTACATGAGGACTGTTGAGATCCAGCAGTAGGACCGGTCAGAAACAAATTGTAGAACCAATATAAATTTTTTAAATGGTGGATATGTTTATAAATTGTTTAATCTATTGTTTATTGTCTGAAAACTATAAATAGCAGTGAGAAATCACATTTGTCATCGTAAAATAAGCATATTAAAATAGTAGGCCCTCGTGATTATAAGCCTAGACCAGCGATACCAAAAATATGACACACACAGAGATTCTGCTTAACATGCTGATAAAAAGCTTATTTGAAATTTTTAATATGGTGTAGAAAAATTTACTCAAAAGTGTATAATAATAGAAAAGTATACATACCTAAAATTATTTATCATTTAAAAGTGATACGCATCTAGAAAAGAAAACAGTAAAATTTTTTTTTGTCACTTCAACTGAAAAGTTTTTCCATCACTGCCTAGACTATGTAGCCCTATCACTATCTCCACGGTCTTAAATACATTACGCTACAATTAGTTTTCCAAAATTTTTTAGAGTCACAATCTATTTCCAGGGGCATCGAGTTCGGTAGGTTCAGCTCGGCATTAGATAATAATAAAATTGGTAATATTATACATACTTTTATATTTATTAGGTTTTTATTGTGGTACAAGATTTTTAAATTTTTAAACAATCGTACTCTAGAGTCTAGAATTACTTGACCGTGATCTAAGACACAAACTTTGTATATTATAAAATTTCATTAATAAAATCATGGAAGAATAGTCTTAAAACTACATTTTATTTGACCACAAACTTTGAATCGTGACGAATCGTACTTTGGATCAAACCGAACTGACCGTACGCGAGACCCCTCTTCTGTGTGACTGAAAGGGGTCTAGACAAAAATTTTGTAAAATGGTGTTTCATTTCTCAACATTGAGCATATTAAGAAATAATATGGTTTAATATCATAACTATTTTGTGTGTTAAATTCAAAATGTCAAGTCAAGAGCCTTGGAGAGGTAGTTGGGGTATATGAGAATATGAAAATTTCGAAAAATGTTTCAGTAGTCTACTGAAATTTACCGGTGGCCTCGAGCCTGGTAGTTTCGGCTTTGATTCGGATTGTTTTTCAGAACTTTAAACCACATTTATCATTATTTAACAAAAATTAATCACTTATTCTAATTTATATAGCTAATTTTATTCATTATTCATTACAATAAAGCATATTTAAGTAAAATTAAATTTTAAAATTCTTAGATCATATCAGGACCGTGAAGAATCAGTAGTAGGCTCGGATGAGATCAAATTATAAGCCCAAATAAATTTTTTCTTATAAATGGGGACAAATTAAAAAACCTAGTTTAATCCAAAGTGGGCAACCTACGACCCATAGAATTTTTTTTATATTTATATTTATGTATTTTTATCCAATTTTATATTTTTATTTTTTAATCCACAATTATTTTACTAAATACTAACAGTGGGTAGTAAATTTTGAATGTGTCTGTTCTGCTAAAATCACTGATTGCAAATCCTGGTTTAATCCATCGTTTACATTCTAAAAATTAAAAATAACAGTTGGAAATTACAGTAATCATCGCAAAATTTCCAAAAAATAAAAGTTTTCCAATAATGCCTAATAATAAATTCAAACAGTAGAATATCTTGATGGTACAATGTACGGCAATGTTGGCTAGTAGCGCCTTTCCATGGCTCTGGTTCGTATATACTAAAAGAGGACCCAAATAAGAAAATCAATATGACGGTTTTTAATGTATTTTGTTTGTATCAATTTTCCAAATGTTACAATTAAATTATAGTGGGATTAATCGGTGCGCCCAAGCGCACCGGTGAGAAACATTCGTCAGATTCAAGAAATACTTAAAGTTGGACTTAAAAAATATAGATCTTGAAAATTAAATGGTATAAATTAAATTATGCGTAGTTTATGTACTACATGGTTCAGTGATTCTCAATATATTTGGCATTGTGACCTTTTTTATAAAGCTAATTGTAAATTAGATTAGACTTTTTTCCGTCCATTTTATATTTTATACGTGTTTTTTGAAATTGTATGCATGATTGTATGTATAATTTTATAATTTCTACTTTTAGAGATTTATAGTTTTCAAATGTCTCAAATTTTTTTAATTTTTTGGCATTTCCTTATAAAAGTATTATTTACTTTTTTTTTCTAATTATAATAAATAATTTTGCACCATCTAATTTTTTATCGATTTTTTCAAAAATTCGAAAATTTGGCAATTTTGGGTAGAAAATATTCTAAAATATTTTATCGATACTGGTTAACCTTGTTAAAATAAAATTTTGGAATGTGTCGAGTCTAATAATTGTGTTTTTAATTAAAGTGAATAGCTAAAAGACTACTAAAATCTTTTTGAGTCGTGCTATGATTTAGTCACTGTGCATTTATTTTATAGTAAAAGATTTGATAATATTAGCGTTCATTTTTATATATAATAACCTCTTATAGAAAAATCGACGATATGTATAAAAATTACGCAAAGTTTTCTCAATGAGCTGTACAAATGCATAAAAAAAT
The DNA here is from genome assembly GCA_001642005.1 of Intoshia linei. Taxonomy (NCBI): domain Eukaryota; kingdom Metazoa; phylum Orthonectida; family Rhopaluridae; genus Intoshia; species Intoshia linei. The sequence continues at coordinate 7,124 of LWCA01000365.1, read as the reverse complement.
TCCAAACTAAAGCAAAAACATGATTAAAAGCAATGCCTTATTTTTAAGAAATAATTTTTTCATTTTTATACATGTATCTAAAAAGAAACTATGTCAATTCCTTAATTAATGCATTCATGTATTTTTTATATCTCATCATTTAAGCATTGACTGGCATTAATCAGTCATCTTTTCCGGAGAATATTGAATATGCTGTATTGGATTTAATAATTTGATGTTTTAAAAGGAATTTAACTAATTGTCAATTTCTTGTCTAAATTCACTATAATAAACACGTGCGTTGTATATTTTATAAATTTTTGTTCTTTAAAACTCAAATTATGATCCTTTTACTATCAGATATATATTTAATTTCAATGACCAATGGCCAATGTTGAAACTTCACATGGTATTGACGTTGTAGAAAATTTGGCAAAATAAAGAGATTGGTAATATCGCAACCTAATATAATAATATTATTTTTAATTAGAAAAATGATCATACCTTGGTCCCCCCTGTAAATATAAAAAATTCAAAAAAAATTATGGCAATGTTATCTCTACATTGTAGAAGATTGACAAATTGTAGAATAATACTAAATAGTAGAATAGTAGAATAATAAATATTATAAAGTACATGTAATGTACATTTTTAATAATTATAATTAATGTCAAAAAAGTAAAACTAACATAAATTAAAAGATATGATAAAAAAACAAGTTTTATTAATTACAATCGTCATTATTCGTTGTATTATTTGTTTAAAAATTACATTTTCGACTATATAATTTAAATATCCAATATGACGGTTATTTTGAATGTATATTTGTCCCCTGACAATATTTTGATATAAATTGACATAGATGGTTGTTCAATCTACTCTTGAAATATTTTTAAGATATTTTCAATAGTTTTTCTGAATTGGTATCATGCTGATTAGTTTAAATCTTTAAGTATATTATAAAAAAATGTGTGTACAAGAACCGTGGAACTTGTGGAACTTGAGTTAACAAATAAGTGATCAATTATAATTAATTTGGAACATGTACAATCAAAAACTAATAATTATTAATTATAACTATTGACATATTTAGAATTACATATGTTACTTTACTATGTCATGTTATCTTGATTCTATAATTTTATATATAAGAAACTACAAAAATTTATTTGATTTTTTTTTATGGTTGTTAATACATTCAAGCTAAAATCAAGTCTACATATTTGTATTTTAGTGCAAACGTTTAACACTGAAAAATTATAACTTTTTTTAAACTATTAATATCTTTTTCCTTTGAAATAAAATAAGTTATCTTTATTTTATCTCAAGACTTATTTTTCATTATTGTATTAATAAAATTAGATAAACCGTCAATGTGGTAAATTGTCTACTCAATTGAATCATAGTGAACAATTTAATGCAATAATAATATAGCATTACTTCATTATATTGTTTTGAATATGTCATACACTATAATTTTATCACTTAACCTACTTGATTTACATTTACATGTATATTATTCATTCATAAATTAACATTTTTTTACAAATGAGTAAATAGCTTCTAAATATATTTGTCACTTATTGAGTTTATTAGAAATTATCATTTCTGTTTCAACTTAATTTAGATATTAATAATAATATATTATAGAGTCGCATTGCACTATATGTGTATTATATTAAAAGTAATGTATGCCATTCATAAATTATTAGGTATTTATTATGTACATTGATATTCAGTTATTAGTAAAAGTTAACATAAAGTTTTAAATTAAGGAAAAGGGGGACTAAGGTATACTAAATATAAATATACACATACATTTTACTAATTTTTGTGCCAGCAATACGAGAGGGGAGACCAAGATATAATAATTTGAAAAATAAATAAAGACTGGGATAAATAGTTTTTTGAATTTCGAATTTTAAAACTTAAATTTTAATGAAGTTTCTATCAAAAAGCTTTAAATTTAAAATTTAACAGTAAATAAAAATTATATTCAGTATAAAATGTTAAAAAAATGAAAATTTAAATAATTTTTTGCATTGAAATTATCAATTTTACATAAAATTTACATTTCTTGCATTTAAAAAAAAGCCAACTAAGAATTTTTTCAATTTTTTTCATTTAAAATTTATTCAGACAGGCTGTGCAGCATTAGTAATATTTTAAAAATATACAATATGACAATTATTTTAAATTTATATTTATATATTATGTACTTTGAAATTAATATACATATTATTACTACCATGTTTATCAAAATCTATAAAAATTAGCAATTAAAAATGAAACCTACTAGCGATTATTTCCCAAATTTATTCGTTTCATTAAAGTTTTTTTATGTGAAATGAAATGATACTTTTTAAGAATATTTGGGTATTTAATTTTTAATTGAATCCTACAAATACACTATAGATTCGGTTAAATTTAAACGGTTACATTGTACAATCAATTAATATAAAATTTTAACTCTATTTTTCGTCATACACATTAATCTCTATTAATTCTTTTTATTTATTTAGTGCAACTGACTAGAAAAAATAATTAGTATTTAATCCCAGTCACATAATCTTGTACCTATTAATTGTATTGAAGAATAGTCAATATTTTACATAATTTAACATAAAATTAAAATTATTTTGTATTGTCTGTTTCATAAATTGTAAATATCAAAAATATCATAATAAAATACATATATAGTTGAATAATAAAAATTAAAAAATTTACTGTTAATATTTTTAAATTTTAACTGCATATAGTGTGATGGTACCAGATCTACATTTAGATAAATTGTGCTAAACCCCTTTCATTTTAATAAGATTTTAAAATGATTGGAAAAGGGAAAATGATGTATATCAATTGTTTATTTTGATATGACACGTGATGTCGATGAATTAAAATTAGGACGAAGCAGGCAGAAATCAGTTGGATATCAATCAAATAAAATGTTGCAGTAATAGAATAATGGAAAATTATAGTGACATTTAAATCCCCCGAGTCTTGTTAAAAAATTATTGCTAATTACTCTCTAAATGTTTAAGTATATATCACGCACATTAACTGTACAAATAAATTAAATTTAAAATTAATACATGTATGATATACGGTACATATGTATATTATATAATATTATATATATGCTTATATTAAAATGTAAAAATAAACGAAATACTATGTATTAATTGTATAAATGTAATTGTATAATTGTATATACAATGTACTACACAATGCCCATTTAAAATTTAAATGCGTCAAACATTTTTAGTGATAGTTTATGAAAAATGTGGTTATATGGCCATTCATTTGTAAAAAATAAATGTTGCAAGTGTACTAAACTGTTAAAAAATTATAAAATAACATTTGAATGAAAATCGCTCTCATGATTCACTAATCACAATTAACACTTTGGGCAAAATATGTATAAAACAGCAGGCATTACGCTAGACAAAATTTAAAAGTTGGTGAACCGCACAACAAACATTTTAATTAACTAATTATAGTATTCTCATTAGTATATATCGTGATAAAAATATTACATGCAAGTAACCGATAATAACATGTCCAATTAAATTAATGACATTTAAATTTTAAAACATGACCCAATTATCTAATGAACGTTATTACAGTTATTTTATATTTTTAAATGATTAGACAACAGTAGGGGTCCATTTTATTAGTTCAAATACGGTGGCTTAAAAAAACTTGACAAATTAACCATACATTACATGAAATATGATATGCAAGGGTGTAATCGAGTACACTTTAATATAAAACGAAAAAATATTTCATTGTACACCCTTACCCTTAAAATCTAATTAGCATCGTAATTTAATACCGCGTAAAGTGATTTTTGATGTGTGCTGTTCAAAATTATATATTTTTAATGGCCTACAGCTACATACATCAAAATTGTCCATTTTATTGATATTTAATTATCAATTATTCCACATTAAATTAGTAAATTGATAATTCAGTGTTCCTGGTATTGCACTTTAATACACACATGTCAATCAACTTAAACTACACATGTCGTGTATTGTATGACTTTGTTATTTTAAACTAATTTCTATAATTAACTTGATTTATCATTTTTTTCATGTTATTAAGAATTAAAGTTTTGTAACATTGTATTAAATTTATATTGCAAAATTATGAATCTAGGGAGACGAGGTGGATGAATTAAGGGGGTAGGGTATATACATAATTAAACAATTTTTAAGTTTTTTAAACAAATTTTATTTTTTTAGATTAAAACATTTATATAAATGATGTGTCAATAGATACAAACAGTTTCATAACCATTTGCATTTTTTTATAAATTTGAAACTGTTATTTTCCAAATTTTTTTTTATGTTGTGTCCTCTTCAAATTTTCTGCGGTTCGTTAGGGATATACTGATGTGTTCTAAGAACCTAGACAGGGCCGTGGTGATCCAACACTGGGATTTGTATCCAACATGCAGTCTTTAATCCATTGCTCAAACATTAAGACTTAAAGGATACTTTATGATTTAGTCCCTAAATCATAAATTTTGGGATGATTAATAATCTTTGATTATGCTAGAGTTTGCAGAAAATATTTTTAAAGTCTATTAAAACTTACATTTTAATACTCGGCAAAAAATATAATGTGAACTTACCCGTTACTGTTAAAAAAAAAATAATACCTATATTAGGGTTCAATGGAATACACAACTGAAAATATGTTAATTTTAAAATTTTACAAAGATAAATTGAAACTTTTTACAAGAAAAATATTCTTAAGGGACATACATGTAGATGTCTTAAACATTATTTTAAATTTAAATTAAGAATATGGAATGATGACACTATGAATGATTTTGACAATTTGATTCATCAATTCATCATTAATTTTGTCTTCAAGCCAATTTAAACAATTTTTTGATGATTTTGAAGACTAGATAAAACATTTTGGATGAGTGAAAGATTTCTAAATTTGGGGTAAACTGAGAATATTGTAAAATTTTATCAAAATGTAGATTCCATATAATATTTAATATTTTTATTGAACTTACTCCGAGTTGAATTGATAAATTTGGTCATTTACCAAATATGGTAACTAGCAGGAAAAGGTGCAAAATGTGTTGGATTTTATGTCAATTTAAATGTATAAAATGTAAGTTTAACCTCTGTTGTCGTTCGGAACGTCATTGTTTCTTATCTTATCATAATTAACATTGAACTTTAATAATAAATTTATGATTTAACATTATTGCTTTGTATAATCACAACTTCAAAAATATAAAAAATGTAAAAAAAATCTGCATAACCGAGCCTGCGTACAAGTTCGATTATTGAATTAATCATAACTGACATTGGTACTACATTGACACTGTATTATTAATTAAATAATAACAAATTCAAAATATAACTGTTTATTTTATTTTTATGTCACTCAAAGTCAATGCATCGTATATGATACATTCTGGAAAAAGCCATTTATTTATTTTGTAAATTTTTTACATAAAATCTTTAGTTTGGAAACTTATAGCATTTTATAAGCTTAATATATTTTTTAAGTCGTATATAATTAAGTCGGCTTTGAAAGGGTTAAATATAATAGAAAAAGGTTTATTACGTTTTATTTTATTTTTAATAAATATATTAGTATTTTATGTAAATTATACATGTAATATAATCGAATAAAAGGGTCATCCAATGTAAGAAAATCGCTACTGACCTCTCATGAATCCTAATTCATTATAAATGTTAGTTAAATTTCTCTATTCATCAATTTTTCACTATAATTTGATTTTGGCCAGTAGAGTTATTAACCATATACAATAATATTAATTAATATACTATAGTAATATAATTTAGTATACACAAAATGTCAAAAAATTAATGATAAACTATAACGCAACTGACGAATTGTACAGAGAATACATATATGAAATTTGTATAATGTACATTCAAATCTGATGTCGAAAATTTAAAAATTTATATCAATAAAATGTTAACCTTGTCTGATATTTAGTTATTAACTTGTGGTCAATAAACACTAATATTAATTCAAGCATTGATAATGCATTTTGATGGATAAAACATGAAACATAACATGGGTAGTTAATGTTATTTGTGAAATGATTTGATATTGCATTATTAACATTTGAGAAAATTTATATTTCAAAATATTTTTAAGAAATTAGTCTATTCAACTGGTTTACAGAAAATAAAAAATTAAAAATTCTTGCCTTTTAAAACTAACTCATTTTCAAACATAATTACCGGAATATATTAATTATATCTGAATTATTTTTTATTGAGAATGAATGAGATTAAATTATATAATTTCTTTACGAGCTAGTGAAAGTCGGCTTGATTATATTATTTCATTAATAGAATTTTTTCTAAGGATTTAGTTTAGTAGTTTTAGTAATATATTTTTCCTTATGTGATAGATAGGGTGAGATGGGTCATAATTAATTTTGATGTTGATATATACAATGACCTATATTAAAAAACAGTCACCAAATAAAATCCATTATATTCGAGTCCATGATTGTCGTTTAGTTTATTAGATAACTACATTATTTTTTCAGTTTGGCGATAAAACCAGTCTGGACCTGAATTAGAAAATCAAATAAATTTTTACCGAGAATTTGAATGTAAAAAATAAGACAAAATGTCAATAAAATATAGACATACACTAATTAGTTTGTATATGTTTCGTGAATGTATATTCGTTTAGAAATTAACGGTTTCATTTTACTTTTACTTTCACTTTAAGAGTTTTAAAAATTTTTTTAAGAATGAAGAACCAAGGAATAATAATAATAATAAATTTAAAATATGACAAGAAAAATTATTATATTTTATATTATTAAAAACAGTTAAATTAATGAAAAAAAATTTAAAAATTCATCAAAGGCCACAGCCTGTCTGAACTAACATTTAGTTCAAAAACATTACTCATCCAAAATTTCAACATTTTCTGATTTGGTACACTTTCAGGAGTATTTTAAAAAAAAATTAAAAAAATTCTTAGTAGCGTTTTTAAGTAAAGGTCAAAAATGTATATTTTTCTCTAAAAATTTCAATAAATGTTCAATAATATTAATTTTAGCCTTGATTGTTTGTGTAACTAATCTCCATTGATGAAAGTTTGTTTTGTTTCAAATTTCA
>LWCA01000162.1:0-45532 GCA_001642005.1 Intoshia linei | reverse complement strand
AAATTATCTCAGTGTTTATTAAAAAATTAGAAATCTTTAGTTATAATTTAGCAAAAAAGGAATTATACCAATTTCCTAGATTGTTTTCTATAAAAAACGAAATAAATTGTGCTTATATAAAGAGATTTGTTGATCACATCAGTAATCTCAAAAAAGACAGAAGGTAGATTCATTGACATATTAGATCTAAAAATAAATGATTGGATGACCAATCCATTTTCTGCTGATATCAGAAATGTTGATATTGCATGTCAAGAAGAATTGTTAGAAATTCAACATAATGAAAAGTGTTTAAATGACTAAGATAGGTAATTATATACAAATGTGGGAAAATATTAGAATATCTCAACTTTATCAAAATATATGGAAACAAATTCTGAACTTAATGATTCCATTTCCATCTTTATTTAGTTGAAAAAGGTTTTAGTGCCGTAAATCACATAATGTCAAAGAAAAGCATTAATATGGATATTATTAAAAGAGGGGATATTCGAATATTCCTGTCAAAAATGGAACGCAACATAAAAAGATTGGTTAACGACCATGAAGCGCAAGGATCACATTAAATGTAATTATCTTATTTGCTGATAATACTTTCATAATACATTTATTTAGTTTCCATTCAGTTCAAAACAAAATAAATGTATTTGTTCGTGCATACCAGTGGCGACTCTCAAACTCGGGCTACTCTGGAAAAGCCCGAGTTAATATTTTTATATTTTTTGAAAAATTATAAAAATATTAAAAAGATAAAATATTTAATATTTTCGAGTGTTAAATTTCTTAATAATTGTTAAATTAATTTCTAATTTGTAAATATGAACACAATTTTATATTCAGTCTGAAATTCAGAAAAGATTATTCACTTGACAATCAGTTGTAAACGAAATATTTGCATAAATGTTTAAATCAATTTAAATTTACATAACTCGGGCAGATTTTAATTTGACTAGTAATAAATCTATAGATTAAATTTATATAGCGATTACATCTAAAATTTTATGAAAATCTGCTCTGTTCACGAGTACTGGTTTTGCTGGTAATAGCTACATTATTTATTTATATCACAGTTGTAACATTAGGTATACGAGTTTAAACTTCAATATTGCAATATAATCACGTGAAAAGTACTGACTCAAAAGCAATTATGATAGTATATTTAATTTAAATGTGTCAGTTGTCAATAATAAATAAGAATATGTTTATGTTTTATGCAATTAATTTATATTAAAAAATTCTCATTAAAAACTTTACTTCTAGTACACGAAAATAATTATAAACTGGTAGTATCATACTATACATACTACTAGTATGTACTTTTCAGAATATGGAAACTAGAGTCTAGATAAATTATTGTAAATAAGTTCACTCGTTTATAAAATTGGATTAAGTGCATGTATGGACTAAATTGTAATAACTAATTAAATATTTTCTATTACATGTATTTGAAATAAATAAAAAAATTACATTGTGTATATAATAGGATTTACAGCACTGTTGAAATATCCAGCCCAAAAAAATAACTAAAATAGAATCCTACAATATAAAATGAAAATATATCAAACCTTGAAAATAAAATCGCTTGTAAATTTGACATTGAAGATGGACTGGATAAAATAGGTAACAAAAAATGGAAACCAACATACAAAGAATGCAATCATAAGAGTTCCGAGAATCATGATTGATTTTTTTTCGTTTTTTTTTCGTAATCGTTTTTTAAGGTGAATAACAGAATTATACGCTTTAATATTGTTTTCATCGGAAAAATTTTTTGTTATACCATCATCAGACGGCATTACAATTGAATCATAAACAGAATTAACATTGACGTGTATTAGGAGACTAGATGTTTTACACACTAAAACATTGTAAATGGGATTTAGTTTTAAAATACCATTAGGTTTAATTTTTATGCTTTTGTGAGATTCAATAATACGGTTATTTCGTTTAATGATTGATATAATGATTTGAATATATAGAAAAATTACAATTATTGCTGGAATAAAAAAAGAAAGCAATGTTGAATAAGCTACATAACTTTTACTTTCATTTAAAACACAAACAACGTGAAAATGATTGTCGATTTCGTTTGGTATGGACCATCCTAATACTGAAGGGATTGAAATGATTATTGAGAATATCCATATGAAAAATATACAAAACATTTTCAATCGCATAGATTCGTATTTGATATATTTGATGGGCTGTCTAATCATAAAATATCGCTCCAAACTAATTAATCCAATATGATATATGGAAGCTAAATTAATGTTATATTTATATTTATTATATACAAAATACCTGTGCAAAATAAAACGTCTAACGAAAGATACAATTTACAAGTAAAATTTCCAAAAAACCATGTTTTATAAATTTCATGAGTCAGAGAAAGTGGCATTATTAATAAACCCACCAATAAATCTGCAATTGCCAAAGAAAAAATAAACATGTATTTGTTTTTAGGTAGAGATTTTTCCACCATAATCGCAATAATAACAAAGCCATTTCCGACAATGATGATAATTATAAGTAAAATGGTAAAAACCAGCGTTAGAATAAATTGATCCATTTGATATGTATAAATTTATTAAAATACAACTATTGTGCAATGAAAAAATAAATTATTCACATTGTTAAATCGATACTTTGTAGGGCTATGAAATTATCTTTTAGTTTAAAACTTTTAAATTGATCGATTGATTAATATTTAATATTAATTCAAAAAATTAAAATAGTATCGGAGCAAAGAAGATATGATTTGAGCAATTATTGATATTTTAAGTCAGTATGTAAATTTTAAATTAAATAGAGTTGGGGAAACACAAAGAGTACGGATCATGAAATATACACGCACAATTTTAAATTCAACTTTCCAAATGACTTTTTGATTGTTGTCTTTTATGCTCATCTGACAATTATTATTATCATACCAAATATTTTAATGATATTTCTACTATAATAATGAACTTTATATTTGAGTATTGAGACATAATTATAATTCTGTCAATATTAATTATAAGAGTATGAGAACAAATGTATACATCTTAATGCTTCAATATCATTCTATTTCACACAAAATGTTCATCATAATACATCACGATGAATAAAATAAAATGAAAATGATGAAAAAACCGTAAAATCGAAAGAATATAAACTTTTTGAGTCAATTATGTGTATGATATTATATGGTACACAATGCATACATATATGTAAGTATGTACTTTGTGCAATGTATATTAAATTATATAAATTAATATATGAATACACGTATATGTAAATCGAAATTTGAAAACCAATATAAATTGATGAATTACTTTCTCGATAGTGATTATAATAAAGACATTATATATTTACATTAACGTTAATAATTGTAACATTATTTGGAATATTATATAGATAAATTTTAAAATAGGGAACAAAATGTTCATCCAACGAGATTAAAAGGTATTGGTTTCTAATAATTGTATGTAGGGTGAATAAGATTAGTGTTGATCAATTTCCGATACCACATCAAAAATATAATTGTATCTCAAAGTATATGTTTTAATAATCTAATTCACATCGATCATAAATATTTGTGTCGATTAATCTATCGCAAAAATATTGAATTATTTATATTTTACGTAAAAGCCAAAAATAGAAAACTATTTAACAGAATAGATAGAAAAAATCATTTTTTCCAATTTTATATACATTAATGTATGTATAAATTATTTCGTAATAAAAAATAAAATTCAACTTATTTATGCGAAATAAAAACATATTTCATATGTTTAAACTTTAAATCGATAATTAAACATTAAGAAAATTAGATAATATATTACTTTACTGCCACAACTGTCGAATAAATCAAATTATTTATATTAATGATAAAAATACACTATAAAATTATATTTTTTTTGATACCTTAAAAGTTTTATATGAATTATCAATTTATTTGTCTATAGGATTTATTTAAAGTTCATGAGAATTATGTATTATCAGTGATCACTTATCTGATGTGTAAAATATAATGTTATTATTAATAATAATTTATTACTCTATAATTAATTATAAATTGATTTGATGTTATATTAACAAGAGAATGTTAAGTTTTGAGAAAAATATAAAATTAGTGAAACGTTGTCATTGTATTTAGATCAGTGGTTGCCGATTCAAATATGTACGGAATATTTAAAGATTCAAAATATTTATTTTTTTTGAATATCATGGAAAGTTGAAACATCAAGGAAACATGAAATATAATACATTTATAAAAATATTAAAGGTTTTTTCTCATAAAATTTGGTAAAATCGTGTTTTTAAAAAAATATAGGTAAAAGTCGATTTTTCCCAGAGGGTTTGAAATGGTATTTTTTATTATTTTTTATTAATAATGGATAAAAGTGGGATTTTTCAAATAATAATTTAGCGGTGTAGGTCAGGGTATCTTAAATCTTTTTAAATTCAGCACCCCGTTAGCCAGATCAATTATTTTTAGCACCCCTGTAAAAAAATAAAAAAGATAACTTAAAAGTCAACGTAAAATTTGTATTTTATTTAAAATTTTAAAAACGACTCTATTATTATTTAACATCATCAATAACGATATTAATAAAAGGTAAAATCAATATAGATCAGGGGTGTCAGACTCAATTTTCTGTCCAGTTCAAATGTGAAAAAATTATTCGTGAGCCACACAAAATAGTTTTCACTCTAACTATTACTAAAATTACAATTTTAATTTATAAAATTAAATAAGAAAAAATAATAATGGAATAAATGTATAAATAATGTTAAAATTGCAATCATCTTTAAATGGAATACTGTCAAAAAAGAAATACAGTAAAACCTGTTATTTTAACGGTTAATTAATTATTAAAATAATTTTTGTTAGAGATGAAAGAATTCTTATGTAAGACCGTTGAGAGGGACTAAGGGCCTACTATTTTAATTTATAAATAAGCAATGTAAGAAAATTTCATTTTTATAACTAATACGATTTTCAACTGATAATTTTAATTTTTAGAAATAAAACGTTCGATTAAACAATGTAATCTGTTTGTTCCAGTTTATTTAAGAAAGTAAGAGGTGTGTAGTTTCAAAAATACCGCTTTTTAATTATTATTCGTCGATTAGATTTTATCGAAAATTTACTTTTCAGAAATTGATTCCTTCCTGGTTAAAAACCATCATTATCCTTTTTTAAAAATCAAACGAGTTCTAGAATTATAAAAAAATACACAACCTGATAAATATTATAAAATCCAGTTTTATTAACCATTAAAAGGAAAAATTCCATTTTTCCGAATTTACAGAGTATTTCATAAAAATGTCTTTAAATTTCAGTTTTTTAAATCACATTCTAGTCAATTTATTTGTTATGAATGTGATATCAACATGAAAATGTTGAAGATTTAATTTAAAACATCGATTTGGGATAAATTATGAGTACTATCCAATGTGTCCTATAATTGTAAGATAAATAAATAAATTTATTATAATTTATAACACAATAATATTTATTACAGTGGAAATGAATTAGATTAGTAATATTCAGAGTTCTTGATAACATTGAAAAAGTAATACACTTCATTTCCGTCTCGATAACCAATTTCAGAATCACATGATCGACATACAGTTGATTGAAACAATCCTACATCTCTCCATTCATTTTTTTTAATCTGTTTATCATTTTCCAAATCACAATTAAACACAGATATTGATTTGTATAAATTAGGATATATTTCGAGTCTAAATTTTATTTCATTTATCGTTTAATAATTACGTTTTTATGTAATATTTTATCATTACTTTTTACACTCGTAACAAAATATTGTCATGCATTTTGGACAACTGAGAACGTCCGATTTTAAATTTTTGATTTCAAAGTTTGCATAATTATCTAAAAATATAAAATTCATTAAAATCTCAACATTTTATTTACCCTGATAAAATTTACTCAAGAGATGTAGACATATTGTCAAATAGGATAATGATTTTAATCAAATTAAATTATTTTAAACGTTTACAATAAAATTTGACAATATGTAATATATACCATCACTATTTGAAACATTTCTATGTTCTGATTGAAAGCTGAGATCAACGTCATTCTTCTCCATTGTAATTTAATGTTATCTAATAATTTAGTTTCCTGAGTTCCACCGATATGCCATTTTACTATTGAACAAATGTTTACTTCTTGCGGTGTGTTACTTTGAAAGTAGAATTGATATTATACAATATAATTATCAATGTATCGAACTCATTTTGAATTTAGACAAATAAATAAAACTGACTTTTTAATTAAAAAATATGTTATAGGAGCTACATAAATTGTATAAAAAACCAAATAATAATTAAATACATAGTCAAACCAAAGTAACATCCGATGTACTGATATGTAGATTAATTTGTAAGATCTAATCAAGAATGGAAAGTGAATACATACACAAATGTGTACCATTTTATTCAAAATTATAAAAAATACATTTATTTTTATAATAAAAATTTTCAATTTAGAGCATTAGATTAGTACAATGGTTTTCAATCTATTAGAATATTTGTTAAATTTATTCAGTCCTTTAATATATTCCAAGAATTTGAAAGAATTGGACTGCAAAATGGAGAACTGGAATTTATTGTCTTTAAAAATAGTTTCTCAGTAAAATACATGTCTGCTAATAATTTAATAAACCCCATACAAAAATGGCTAATGACAATACGAACATAACCAACAATTTTATAAATTTCACTCATGTGTATTGAAATTATTGACATGTGGAACAAAATATTCATGTCAATCTGCTTTTTCGAATATGGCGTTTATTAAAAATAAATTTAAATACCTAATCAATATTTCGAGGTTATGTTACGATTAGAAACATTATAAATTTTACCGACATTTCAATTATTAACGGCAAAAATATGCCAAAATTTTCAACTATTATAAAAAGTTTTTTTAAAAAAATTGTGGCCTGCGATGATTCTAAATTATTTCATATTGATAAAATGTGCCCCTTCTGAAAAAAAGGTTGAGAACCCCTGCGCTACAACTTCGTAAATTTACGTATTTTTCTTGATCAATATATTTCTAAAATTCATCTTTTGAGGCACTAGATAAAAAATAAATGTTAGCTTTCAATGACAAACTTTCTAATTCCGTTTTTCCCTTATCCAAATGGAATACATCTCAAATTTTTGATGCAATAGTATTTTATAATCTAAATTTTTTCAATCTTTTTAAAATCAATAAATCATACATCAAACTCATCTACCACTTTTATTATTCCATTTATGCATTACATTATTATTACCAGGGATTGGAAATAATTGATTGCAATCAATTATTTTGTATAAAGCAATTAATTGTTTGCCAAAAAATTAAAAAAAATATAAATTGAATCTTTTTATTGATGATTGGATGGAAAAATTAAATTTAATCATTATACACTATAATATATAATAATACAATATTAAGGTTTCAAGTTGACATTGTCAACACTCGTTGTAGCGTATCACAGTCCCACCGTGCTCTATTATTTTCCATAAATAATTGTATTTTCAAATTCAAAGAAAGAAACAAAATAAAATAATATTTTCTAAATACTATTTTGCAAATAAAGTATAATTCAACTAAAATAGTTTGATATTGTATAATAAAACTAACAACTTCTCATTATTCTATGCAATTTTAGAAAAATAGAAACGCGTTTTTCACTAGAAAGATGATTTATTTAACCTACTAGCTTGAATGTTATGTACTTCGGACAAACAGCATTTTAATATATTCATTATAACCACATGACCAATTTTTTAAAAATTATTATGATATTGTTTCAATCTTCAATTAATTAAAAATTTTTTATATTTCAAAAAACCAATTTATTGCAATTACTTTTCATAAAGCAATTAAATGGAAAATATTTTTTCATTTTTCAATTAAATGCAAAAAATTCATATAAATTAATTAATTCCAATCCCTGATTATTACATTGTATATCTTTCTGAGATATAATTAAAAGTATTGTTTCATCAAATGGTTTTTATATCGAAGCTTTGGTCAATTAAAAAATCATGCGCAATCGACTAGTCACTAGTCGATTCCGGTCGATTTGTTGGGTATTCCTTATTTATAAGAACATGACTACCGTTTTAAATTAATTAGATTTAGGGTTTATTTTTATGTTGTAGAAACGTGACACACAAAAATTGACTTAATTTCATACTCTTTAGCTAAAAATCTGTTCTGCAAATTATAAAGATAACTAATTTGACTGCCCTCAATATTGTTAAATATTGCGACAATTTGTAATGGTTTAATAAATATATTAACACAAAGAATTAATGAAATCTTTTGGAAAGAAACCAATCTAAGGCAAAATTAACTTAAAAATAGAATAATTACAAATCCATTTGATACACCTCTCCACATGTCACGTTGGTGAGTTTCTTTTCCTAAAACTAGAACAAGTTCTCCATATTTTAAACATAAATCAAATTCTGAAACTGGAGTGTATACTTTTTTTACTACACCAGTTTGTAGCACATATTCTAAAAATTATTTAAAATTACCAAAAATATACATTCCACATCAATTTAGGGTTTTCTGACCGACCTTTATACCTTTATAACTCTCTAAAAATTTCAAAAAAATCTTATGATTTAGATAGGGATGTACTTACTTTTTGTATGTATTTCGTGATACCTTGACTGGGAAACACTGGGAAATATTTTCCAAATTTTAAAAAACGAAGTTGTACTAAAATTTTTTTAGAAACTTAAGATATACCATCAAAAAAAAGTTTGGTAAACACATAATCATGAATATCCACAACTAATGATAAAAGTTAACAACCTATTTAGTAATTAGTAATTACTTTTAATTTGAGAAGAGTTTCTGTGAAGGTATTCGTTATAAGGGAAAAGGAGGGTGGTGTCTAATTCACAAAAGTTATATTTCAATGAATTTGTTTGATAATATACTATTAAACTCTAAATAATAAAGATTAAACAGAAAATGATGAATGTTACGGGTATACTAGGGAACGTTAAACAGTCTGCAATGTAGTAATGGTGGCTTTCCTTTATAATACGTATATGATTGGTAGTATCATCAAATCTAAAAGTAGGATAAATCATTTCAAATATCAATACTTGATAGAAATGGCGAGTTCACCTAATCGTGATGGATTTGTGCTAATTCTTACCATAAAGGTCCCAGAAGGTGTGCTTTCTAATCGTTTTTTAGATTCAATTCTACCCATATCGCCGACAAACCTATTGAAAAAATACATTTTATTTTATAAAATTTACCATGAGTATTTTTTAAATGCACTGTTTTCTGTAGATTTTTCAGCAACATCAACAATAAAATTGGACGGGAAATAACCTGTACGGTTGTCAATTGTTCCCTTGTGTACAATTATTATTAAATTTAAAAATAATATAAATTACACGCCACCAAGTCAAATTTTCCGTATCAACATTTGTGATTTCCTGGTTAATATTGAAACGCAAGGTTTCTTTTTTATCTGGAGGTGGTGGGAAACCGTTGTATTCCATAATTGAGAAGACTAAAGAGTTATATACAACAAAACACGTATAAACCAGTTTTTGCATTATTTTTTAGTTGAGGTGACGCGCTAGATGTGGTAGAAATGATCTCAGGTCTACGAGGTGGCAAAGGTGGAACTAAAATATTCATAACGAGACGAAATATACTATAAAACCTGAAACTGATTTTTCTTGCATAGTAATGCAATCCTTATGACAGGTTATACCACTTTCTAGATAAAAATGTATAGATTATATAAAATTTAAATATATTACTCTTGCCTCTATATCCTTGAAAAAAACAACCACTAAATATAATTATATAAAGAAACAAAATAAAACTTTAAAAGTTTTTGGCATACGTCACAATAAGCTGGGGAAGCAATACTTTCTAAGTCAAATTCATCTTTATTAGATAAATAACCAGAAGGATGCAAGATATCACTAAATAGCAATTTATTTTCGAACTTTTACCTTACTAACTAAACTTTAGAAAATGCGTTTTCCCATTTTCTTTTTTCTTCTTCCAGTTTTGTAACAAAAAAATACTCCATTCCGTCTGAATTTTTTAGAGCAAAGTAGGAATTCCACTAAAGTATATATACTAGTGAGTTCAACTTAGTTTTTTAATTCAGTAAAGTAAAACTAAGTATTTTGTTAAAATTCACATTGCATCATAAACAATTAAATAATAATTTCAATATACAATTAATAATTCTTTATCATATTTATAAATTATTTTAATGTTCAATTTTAAAAAATGAGACACCAATTTTACAAAAATTTCAATAAAACCTCCCTTTGGAAGGAGGCTCGGTACGGTATATTCGGCAATGCTCTAATGGTTTGGTGAAATTAGATTTTTCTAATAAATATAGATAAAAGGGGATCGTTAACTTAAGGCAGTGCTTTCCAAATGGTATACCGGCAGCTGAATCAGATTTTTTTTAATTTTTATTATTTATTTTAACGATGTATAATTTAAAATTATAAAAAATGTTTATTAAATGTTTAAAGTATATACATTTTATAAATACTCTAAAACAATAACTTTAAAATATATTTCTCTGTAATTATAAATTATTGCATTTGAGGGGACCCTTATTAAAAAAGTTTGAGAACGACTATGATAATACACATTTTCAAAGATATAAATATATTCAATGTATATAGTGCGTCGCGAAAATAAAAAGTTTGGGAAGTACTGACTTAAGGATTTGTAAAATTTGATTTTTTATTAGATTTTATTAATGGTGGATAAAAGTGGGATTTTTTAAATAATAATGTAGCCGTCGTCTAGGCTTTAGGATAAAATACCAACATCTGGAAACTTTTCAAAATCTAAGTAAAATATTTAAATAAAGTTTATTAAAAAGTATTTTTTAAAGTACTCAGTACAAATTTTATAAAACTCAGTAAAAGTACAAAAAAGTACTTCTAAATATGTTGAACACACTAATACATACTATAAATATATATTAATTATAAATTTTTATATAATTACTTTAACAGATTTTTGTTTTAAAATGTCGGGTTGATCACTAAAATGCATATTTTTACAAGATACTGACATTTTGTATAGAAAGGTATCTCCCTAAAAACAATAAAACAATATATAAATGATATATACTCGAGGCTTGCATACTAAAACCAACTTATTAAAAAGGAAAATGTATCTAAATATTGTAAAAATTATACGCTAGTGTACATTAAACAAATTACCGGGAATGAAACTTTTTATCATTTTCAGTACGAAATTTCAAAGGCCCATCTTTAATTATTTTTCCATAATCTTTTAGTGTTGTTGAATCGTTAGGCTGTGAATTTATGTCAATTTAAATTGATTAAAATTTTTGATTACCAATTTTAATCCGAAAATTCTATTTTAATTAGAATATATTAGTATATTTAATATATTAAATAGCACCAATCGTTAATGAAGTCAGTGAAAGACTCTAAAATGTGTGGGTAAGTATTTCATTAACGTGTCAACATTAATAAAAGTGTTTCAAGGGAAATGGGTACCATAAGTTTCAAAAATGTAAACCACCTGTAAATATTTCTTGTTTCTGATCTATAAATGTCAAAGGTGGTCGAAAATAACAACATGTACGTGATTTATTTGGAACAAGTTAAAAAAATATATTGTTATCAAACAATATAATGTTTAAATAATTTTGCGGCGCTTTAATTTACGTTTAAAAAGTAAAACTGTTTAGTCAAGTGTTTTCCAGTATACTAAGGTTAATGATAGTTGTAAACGTAACAACAAACAAAAATTTTTATAATTTATCGGCGTATGAAGATATCTATCAGAAAATAATCGGGCATGATTATATTAAATATTTTTCAAAATAAATATAAAAATACAAATTAATTTAATGTGGTGAAACGAAATTTAGAAGGTCCTTATTTATATCAAACAATTGAACTTGAATAATTACGATTTATCAATATTTAAAATAGCTTCAATGGCTTCAACATCACGAGTACATTCATTTACATATGTTGCTAAATCCTAGATTGATTTATGAATAATAATGTTTTAAATACAAATCACCTTCAAAGATTCCAATGAAGCTGTTAATTTCACTACATCAGCAGAAACTTTAACATTAAATTTAATTAATCCCTAATTATATTAAAATAAAAATGTATCTGCAGAAACCTTGATCAACAAATGATACTTTAAAACTCTTTGCATCGGGACCAATAATATAGAATTTAAAGTAAACTTTCCATTATTTTGTAACTTTTCACATTGCTAGTTTAAATATAAAGATATATATAATAAAATAAAAATTACTTGAATACTGTGACTAACACTGTCGTTTTGTTTTTTAATTTCTTGTAATCTTTTCAAGCAAATGTCGAGTTTACCACAAAAATTTCCATAAATTAAAAATTTTGGCTGCCAATCCAAAAATACTGTTGCAATTTCATTATTATCTCGTGAAGCAATACATTTTTTTAAGTCAGCATAGAATCCAGTATGTATTGCAAGTAAATCCTAGTAAAATGAAAATTAAAGATAAAACTTGATAGGAAATACTCTTATCAAATGAAACAGTAATGTGTGATCTTCGGTATCAAGTACATATTCTAATGGACGATCGAATCCCTAATTTTATAAAATTTGGCAAATAAATAATTACCGAAACAATCATTTCCAATGTATTGATATAACTTTTTTCGGTGATCACAATCTCTTCCATACCTTAAAAAATATAAAAATTATAAATAAATTACAATATTCAATTTCATTTTTCGGCTTTAAAACCTAAATAAATTTTTAACAAGCCATGTCATTTTTCATACTGCAAGTTCTACAGGTACAGCAGAATCTACTAATGAACCATAAATGTCATTCCCCGTTTCAGTGTAATCATATGGATTTGAGGATGTTACAACTTCGTGTTCGCTATAAATGACAATACAATCAATTAAATTTACTTGGCTAATTCTTCCAAAGTATTGTAATAGCCTGGATCAAATTTTGCAACTGTGTTTCCAGGCGGAAATCCACTAAAAATTTTATCAAGTTTGTAAAAACTTACCCTTGTGACAAGTCTTGGACGGATGATAGTCTCGACAATTTTGACAGAGTACAAATGACCTTAAAATGTTATAAGTAAACTAAAATAATACCTTTGCAAAGTTTTTAACCTAAAATCTATTTTATTTTTAAGAAATTCTAATTTACGTCAAATAAGTCTTCCGGGGTGAATAGATCCGTCTCTTTTAAACCAAAATGGGTTTTACATGTTTGAAGAAACATTCTAATATTTCTTAAACTTAAAAACTAAACATTTAATTATTAAGTTTAATAGAATTTAACTCTAGATAAACCAGGCTTCCGGATTACATCGTTCATATTTATAATTTGCGGAGACAAAGTATTAAGTAAATGAATCAATAAAACACCGTCTCGTAATAATTGTGCCAAATGAAACGCATCGGCATTATCTGTGTCTATTAAATTGTGACCTGGAGGTAAAACTTTGCATTTTAATAACCATTTGTAACAATATATCCACTCATCAATTTGCATTTAATGCTCACTTTCTCAATTTATAAACTTTTTAGTTGAACTTTTTAATGTTATAGTTTGTTACCGAGATTACGAATACAAACGAGGATCAAATTTTATTTAAAAAGTTTCATTAAACCAAGTGTGTTAAGAGACTTTGGTCTTTCAATTGGGTAGTTCATTGCTCTCGCCCAAACCAATTGGCTCATGCAACCTAAAGCTCGTGATACTCCAAACAAAACGGTGTAAAATTCCATTTCATATAATCCGTAATGCTAAATTTTTTAATTAAGTTATTAAAAATTGATGAGACTAATTAATCTATTCATATATTAACTTAATTATTTTTTCAGTTAGGTAAGTGCATCTCAAAACGCCCAAGATATATAACAGGGGTGCACCGGTAAAGTAATGTATTATTCCAGGAATGAATTTAATATTAACCCTTTGAGGAATATTCGTTATTTTAAAGTGAAATTTATTGTAAAATTTAACAAGCTATGTGGAATTGTGTGTATTTATTACACAACATGATATTTTTGCACTAATGATTGATAGGTACTTAATGTGTTAAAGCTAAATTACAGATTTTAAATCCTTAAAATAAAAATCTCCTTTTTCAATATTTTAAAAAAAATAATATAATCACCAATTCTAAGGAAAAAACCACCTAATCCAATATCAAAAGAAAACCCTTAAAGGAGAAATCCACTTTTTATATTTTTTTTGAAAATTGCCATTTTACCAAACTATACATGAAAAATCCTCTTAATCCAACCCTTAAAGAGAAGATTCAATCTTACTAACCCTTAAGGAAAAAATCCCGTTTAAATATATTAAATTTTAGGGGGTCTATGATACATAATTTTTGAATTTTCGGGGTCCATGATGTTTATTACTTTGAGAAGCACTGATTTAGGTAAATCTAAGACTCGTTATATTACAGGGTAGACAAGGTGTCCCACCACAAATAAATTGATGAAAAAAATATTCTGCGTTATTATTCAAGTATATTCCTTCAAAATTACCGTTAACAAAACACCACTATGTGCATCTACATTCGGCCAAGGGTTTTTGGCTTTTCCGTGTTCCTTTAAAATATCTGGAACTATTTTGTACAAGTCAGATACCAATTTAAATTTTTTATCTTTTGGTAAATATTGTAAAGCAAATTCACGCTGACACGTATATCGAGGGTCAGTTTTTCTTAAAACTGCGTGACCATATCCTGGTATAGGCTTAAATTGTAAAATAATGAAATATAAAATATAAAAAATACTTTTCCAGAGTTTAAATTATCCCAAACAAATTTTTCTAAGCGATCTTGAGTATAATCATCTCCTAATTCTTGCAATGCTGCTTTCAACCATACCAAAACTTCCTATACTTAAAGGTGCATATAATTTTTCATGATTATTACCTGATTAGCCAATCCGTGCAATGGACCGGCTAGTCCATTCATTGAAGCAGCAAAAGAAAGATATGCGCTACTAAGTGCACTGCCAACTAAATGACACGTATGAGCACTAACATTTCCTCCTTCGTGGTCACTAAAATTTATAATTTAAAAAATGACTACATTATAAAATGTATTCTTATTTACATACATATTAATTTAATATGCGTAGATTTCACAAATTATCATGTTAAAAAAGAGATTAGATAAAAACAATCGTAATCCTTGTTCATCAAACTTAACAATTGCTACAAATGTGCGCTAGTAACTATTTATTCAGACAATTAAGTCTCAGAAATTCTAAAAACAAAATCTTTTAAATTTTTTCAGTGCGAAAATTAAGATAAATTTTACTTAGAAATTTTCATCTTCATGGTCAAAACTACAAATTAACCATTATTTTGAAAAATAAAAAAAAGTCCTAGAATTTAAAGACAAAACTTATCTAATAGTTTTTTTCAGTTCACATACAGAATAAATTTCGATCTCAGTTTTCACTGTCAAAAAGAAATTTAGTATTTTGATTTGCAAATTATTCAATTATCATAAAATAAAATAAAACTGTCGACACGACAATTATTAATTACTAAATTATAATTCGTGTTCCTACTATTTTCTAAAAAGATTACTCTAATAAAATTTATTCCAGGTAATATAGATAAAAAATTTTAAACTCAGAAATCAACATATTCCTCGTCTACGAATTTTAATATACTATGAACCAAAATTTTCGATATAACTTTGTTTTTTTGGGAAGACAAAATTCATTATATACAAAAACAATTCATAAACTCATTAGAAATAAAAATTTTGGGATATACATATACGTAATGTATTATGTTAATAATAATGTAGTGTAAAACTAAATATCATGAAACGCTAGACCTTGGCCCGCTAGCTGCTATTTGTACAAATTACACAACAATAAAGCTAGTGTCATTATAAAAAAATCATTACCTATGAATGGTGAGATATAATCGCATCAATTCAGTAAATTGTGTATCATCAAAACCCAACAATTGACTAAAATTTTTGGACCAGTCATTATCTGCACTAATTAAACCAGTTAAGACGCGATTATGGTAAACATTTCGATAAATAGTAGCAGCAATAATCGGTATTTGAGAAATTAAAGACATGGCATCATCAAACATGTACTAATATTTTGAATTGAATAATTTATTTTATTAACAAATAAAAAATAAATAATATATTATTAATTTTTTTTTATTTTATTATTTATTTTTGTATTACCTCCCAATAACACGATTTTGGCACACCTTCTTCTCTAGCTTTTGTAAATTTGCTCTAAATACATTTAAAAATATTCAAAAAGACACATACTTCTGTAGTACACGCAGTAATAGCCGCACTAAATTGAGCCATTGGGTGCAAATAAAATGGCATTTGGTTTAACATATTAACAACGTGTTCGGGTAAATCCGCTTCATTAGCCCATTGCTATCGTTAAAATATAGGTTAATGTCAACTCCATGAAATTAATAAAATAAAAATAATAAATACTTTTGATAATGAATTTGTCTGTTCCTTTGTAGGGATTTCGCCAGTCATTAACAACCAAAATAACCCTTCTGGTAAGGGTTGTTTTCCATCACCACAAGCCTTTGGTAACAATTTTTGTATTTCTGGAATGCTGTACCCTCTGAAACGTATTCCTTCATCAGGGTCTAAAACTGAAGTTTCACATATCATTGCTTTTATTCCTCGCATTCCTCCATACATCTATTTTCATATAATATAAAATATTAAACTGTTCAACAAATAATTCAATCCTATTTGAATATCCTTATGAGCAATATTTTCAATTAATTATAAAAATATTAAGTGTAACTATCGGCAGAAATAAAAACAAGAATAATCACTTCAAAACCGTGGAGAGGAATTACTAATCTATGGAAAAATTAATAAAAATAGGAACTGTAGTCTTCAAAGTTTTATTATGAAAATAAAAAAGTGAATTATGTCGATTTTCTGGGTAAAATAGAGCAATCGGTAGATGATACCAAAACACTTTCGATTTGTATATGCGGGCCTACTGTTGACTCTCCACGGTCCTGCTCAAACTACATTTCATTTATTTTACTAAAAAAAACTAAACAAGCATTGAAAAACCGTAAAATCAATGATGAAATGTGGACACATTATTATAATTAAATTATAAAAATTAAATACCATATCCACTGTTACTTCACCAACTGATTTTGAGCCATGCTTACTTCGAAAATCTTTTACTAGCGATTGTTTTTTAGGTATAATATCAGCCATTAAATCTTTTAAACTCTAAATTTATCAAATGAACCCTAGTTATCGTTTCACTAGGTGTAAATATATTTCAAAATTATACCTATAACCCTTATAAAAAAATATAAAAAACTGCCACTGTATGAAAATATTACAGAATAATTGATTAAACCAAATCATATAATACTTAATTTACAGAACACATCTTACATTCAATAATTATTAGCATAAAAAAATTATAGGACGACCTTTATCCGTGAACAAATACAATTGAATTATAAGAAATTTTGACGAAGTATGCCCTTTTTCGTATCAGAGATAATGTCCATCATTTTCAACATTAAATTGTACATTACCATCAATTGATCAGTTTATAAAGGTTAACTAAAATGATAAAAACAACCTTTACGTCTTTATGTATGTTTCTAGAAATAGCCAATTGAGAAATCTACATTGAAATAAAATCTAATTATAAATAAATTACTTTGAAAAATCGAGTCAACCCTAGCATTTTGTATTTAAATTTTATTTTTCACGAGGTGGACAGTATACCAATTAACTGATTTTTATATTGATTCTATCGTAACCTCAGTAGTAAAATTTTTAGTCTCTAAATTTAATAAATACATGTCACAATCTAAATTAAATTATACATGTAATTTATTAGAGAAAATTTACTAAAATACTTTATAGTGGAATGGATTTAGATGAAATATAAATAATTGTGCATTACTTGAAACTGTAGTTATATAGAACAAAAATAAATGTTTCATTGATATTAAAATTTGCAAAATAGAAAAATAATTTAATTATAACATATGATTCTTGAGTTGAGTTTCGGATTTAGATTGCAACTTAATAAATTTACGCCTATCAACGGCAGCGTTACACACCTTCACGGATAAGCACTGACAATTAAATGAAATGGGATTTTTCTGAACAACAAATCTGTCAAAGTAAATAAAATTAAACAATAAAAATATACTTGTGCCATATTCCCTTTTTCAATGATATTAATTTTCGATCCTAAATTTGATAAGCATTATTATTAGTGTTTCAATTTTACCGACTTTTTCATTACCAGTAATGTATCGAATAAAATTTTCACTACTAGTAAATTACCGGTAATGAGTTTTTAAATGATCTTTAAATATAATAAGGTATAATAAACAATGTAATTATTTTTACGTTGAAGAATTCATTAAGAATAGATAAAAACAATTTTTCATTATAAATGCACAATAAAAATTTTCACTGATAGATCAGAATCAAAAATAAACATAGATGTGATGTCAAAAAATTGTTTCGAATCGTCGAAATGATAAATATTTTTTATTTTTTCATATTGAAATTAAAAATCCAAAGAATTCAATTTCAGTGCAAGTTAGAATACTTTCTACCACGAAACATTAAAAACAAAAATATAATAAAATGTTTATTTATTCAATCTTTCAAGTGCAAAATAGGATTTAAAAAAATAATACATCTTTATATAAGAAATATTTGTAAATTTTATCTGTAGTAATGAAAAAAATATAATTAGTGTAATTTTCTCAATAACCCAGGGGTGGCCAACCTATGGCTCATGCGCCAAACGTGGCACATTAGCAGTTTTGATAAATTAAAATTTAAATGTGGGATAATTGAAAATGAAATTTTAAATTGTAAGTAAGATTCATTTTATTTCAGTAATCCGGTAATGGAGAAATAACCTGAAAACTTTTCGAATGTATTGGAAAATCAGTCACCTTATATTGGTTAATCTTAATTTAACAAGATAATTCTAATCATTGATTTACCCGCATTTTCATAATCTCTATTCACTATCATTGATTTTTTCGTTAATAAATCTGTAAAATTTTATCAAAAAGTTGGCTTTAGGAAAACCCTTGAATTTTTGCAGATTTGAAATATTTAGACATATTATATTTTAAGTATTTAACATGTAAAAAATTATTAAATTTACATTTAAAATAATTGTGATACAAATATTAAAAAAAAAATTTAGATTTTTTTTGATAATTTTTATGTATCTATTTCAGTAACCATCCGTTAATTATCTTTCTAATTTTTATAATGATTTTATCAATTGATTCTTTCACAAAATAATAAAAGTTAGCCAAAACTTTTTAAAAAGCATTAAAATTTTATAATGTTGTGCCCCATGTTACATACATTTACGTATATAGGCCATATAGTTAAGACATAAAAAACAAAATAGAAATTGTCCAACAATTTGTTGTTAAATTGGTCATGTTAATGAAAATTAATTATTTACTAAAAATGAACGTTGAAAAGCATTTAAATAAGCTGTAAAACATATAAATTCGTGTTTTATTTGTTTTTTTAATTGAAAGTATAATTTTCTAATTCCCACAATCAACTCTTATTTACCTTTTTTAAAACTATATAATTGATTTAAAGGCTAGAAAACTTAACATTACCCTAAAATTTTGACGAAACAATGAATAAAAATCAATGTTATACTTAGGTTCTGAGTCTTAAGGTTTGGTTGGCGAAAATGTATATCAAATATAAAAATTAATAATTAATTAAATCCTAATTAATAATATTTTCGTATTCTAAAAATTATTTGCATAATTATATTAATTACAGTGCATTCCAAATATATAATTAGAAACTTCAACAATTTTTTAACCAAATTAGTAATTACATTGTTGGAATGCGTGTAATTGTATATTAGGCCTCGCGAATCTGCTATCAAGTATTTCGTAACATAAATTTTTTTTTTTGACACTGAGTTAAGAAATTAATGATCCTAAGGTCAAAGTTACCCACACAGAAAAAAATGATCATATGCATTATAAGACTACACTAATTACTTTGTAACCAAGTAATTAAATATTTTAATTAATTATGTAATTAAAGAATTTTTATACATAAAATATACAATTTCGTAGAAATCACACTCCATCGTTCCACTTTCATCTCGTATTTTGAGACGAACACAATTGTTTGTATCATCTATTACGTAATCATCAAGTATTCCTTAAATTTAATAAACGATGAAAATCATTTAAAAACCTAAAAAGCAAGATACTATACAGCGATTAGTAGGTTGCTGTCCCCAAAATGTAATCCCTTCAATGTTTAAACACAAAAACATCATTGAATTATTAAAATTATCCAAATTCATAAGTACAAACAATAATATTACCTGTACTCATTAATATGATATTTTGCGCCAATACCATTTTTGTAGACGTTGTCAATATTAGATAGTTGCTAGACATAGTCAATAGAAATGTATAATCGTTAAGAATACACAAACCCAATTTCGCTCATCTATTTTCAGCGTGTTTTTGTAAATTTCAAATTGTATATTCATTTTACCTGTTATACGTTTATAATTAGCCATGGTATGATTTTTTATTAAGTCTAAATATACTTTTACTAGGTTAAATTTACTATTGATCAGATCCGTAATCTTATGGATCATAGCTTAAATATTAGGAACATGTCAGTAATAGCGCACGTTGACCACGGAAAGTCTACACTTTCAGATTCTTTAATTTCACAAGCCGGAATTATTGCTGGAGAACGCGCCGGAGATACAAGGTTTACTGATACTAGAAAAGATGAACAAGACCGATGCATTACCATTAAATCCACGTAATTGCCATCATGATCCATTTTCATCTTAAATTAGAGCCATTTCATTGTTCTATACATTTAATGACGGTGATTTGAAAACCATGAAACAACCGAAATATGAAGATTGCAACGATTTTTTAGTCAATTTAATCGATTCACCTGGACACGTTGACTTTTCATCCGAAGTAACTGCAGCCCTCCGTGTGACGGATGGTGCTTTAGTAGTTGTTGATTGTGTATCCGGTAATTAGATTAATGTTTTTATATTTTATACGACCATTAGGTGTGTGTGTACAAACTGAAACAGTATTGCGTCAGGCCATTGATGAATTGATTAAACCAGTTTTGTTTATGAATAAAATGGACTTAGCTTTGACCACATTGAAATATACTCCGGAACAATTATACCTAATTTTTGAACGTGTCTGTGGAGACGTCAATACAATTATCCAGACGTATCAAGATGAGTCTGGTCCAACTGGAGATTTATCAGTAATTTAATATTATTAGTTATTTATATAATTTTGTTTAGGTTAATCCTCAAGATGGAACCGTTGGTTTTGGTTCAGGATTACAAAGTTGGGCATTTACGACGAAACAGTTTGCTCAAATGTATGCCGAAAAGTTTAAGGTTGATTATACTAAACTCATGAAACGATTTTGGGGTAATCATTTTTTCAACAGTAAAACGAATAAATGGTCAAAAACACCAGACAGAGATTCTACTCGTGGATTCTGTAAATATATCCTAGAACCGATTTGCATGGTATTTTATTTATTTAAAAAACACTTGTTAAAACCATTTTTTAAGAGTAATGCATCATTGCATATTTTATTTTCCAACATTGAGTTATTCACGGTCAAAAACTAATTATATTTTTTTAAAAATAAAATCAGCGTAATCATTAAAAAAATATTATTTCTGGAGCGGATTTGAAAGTTGTTACTATTGGCGTAAATCAGTCTCAGACACTAAAATGTTCATATTCAAAGCCTTAAATTAATTTTTTTTTTAAAATGAAAAAATTCCTAAATTTTTTAAATTATAAATTCTTATTTTTGAAATCAAGCATTATTATAATTAGCAATCCCAAAAAATTTTGATGGATATTTTAATAATTAGTTATTATTATTTATTAATAATACTTTTTTAAATATACGGCAACACACATTCAATTCTTTACATATATAAAATTTTTCATGGACTCATAAAAAATGGTTTTGGCGATTATTACCCCGTTGAGAATGGTTGCTTTAAATGATTAATGTATTAGATCTAGATATTTTTGTGTTAACATGCATAATAATATTAATTTATTTAAATTATTAATTATTATATTAATTTCAAATAATTGGAATATGGCCTTATGTATGAAATGGGTTCCCCACGCCTGATCTAAAGTCTGAATTAGTAAATATATGAATTTTTCAAACTTTGTAAAAAAGTATAAAATATATTTAACAGTAATCACATAATGAAATGAACGTGTAGAGTTTTTTGCATGGGCCATTTTCTTTTAAATATTAACATATATATGTGCTTATTGAATTGATTTGGAAAGTTTCTATAGAAATTACTTTCTATGAAATGAATAATAAATGTAAAATGACCGACAATTAAATCAATATTTTAGATATTCAAAGGTTGTCTTGAGAAACCTCGTGAAGAAGCATTAAAAATGATTGAAAAAATTGGTGTAAAATTAAATTCTGAACAAAAGGATCTTAAAGAAAAATCTTTATTAAAGGTATTGATATATTTTATAAATTAACTATAATGTCTAACTGGAAGTTAAAATTAAATATCTTATTTAGGAGGTTATGCGATTATGGTTACCAGCTGGAAAAACCCTTATGGAAATGATTGTTATACATTTGCCTTCTCCTGTGATTGCTCAAAAATACAGAGCAAAACTTTTGTATGATGGTGATCTTTCTGACCCTACTGCGCAATCTATTATGAACTGTGATAAGAGTGGCCCCTTGATGATGTACATTTCTAAAATGGTTCCAACCACTGATAAAGGTAGATTTTACGCTTTTGGTCGTGTATTTGGAGGAACTGTTGCATCCGGTCAAAAAGTAAGAATTTTGGGTGCCAATTACATTCGAGGAAAAAAAACTGATTCGGCTACCAAAAATGTTCAACGGTACTTTAATAATATCTATTTGATTAAGTCTATATTTTAGAACAATTTTGATGATGGGTAGATATATCGAAGCCATTAATGATGTGCCATGTGGAAACATTTGTGGATTAGTTGGTGTTGATGAATATTTGATTAAAACCGGAACTATAACGGACCACCCAGACACTGCACCAATGAAAACCATGAAATTTAGTGTAAGTCCTGTTGTCAGAGTTGCAGTTGAAGCCTGTAATCCATCAGAACTACCAAAACTCATTGAAGGATTAAAGAGATTGGCTAAATCAGATCCTATGGTTCAAGTTGAAACCGCTGAAAATGGTGAAAAAGTTATTGCTGGAGCCGGAGAATTGCATTTGGAAATTTGCTTAAAAGATTTAGAAGAAGACCACGCTAAAATAAAAATTAGAAAATCAGATCCTGTCGTTTCATACAGGTATTTTTTATAAATTTGACTATATTATTTTTTTAGAGAAACTATAATTGACACCTTTGATATTCCGTGTCTCGCAAAATCTCCTAATAATCACAATAGATTGTTTATGACTGCTGAGCCACTTTGCAGTGCTTTTACTGATGCAGTTGATAACAAGGAAATATTTTTGAGACAAGACGTTAAGGAACGTGGCCGAATATTGATCGATAAATGTGAATTTGGTTCTAACGAAATTAAAAAGATTTGGTGTTATGGTCCAGATGTTTTTGGACCTAACGTGGTTGTTGACTGTTCTCGTGGAGTTTCTTATTTGAACGAAATTAAGGACAGTGTTATTGCTGCTTTCCAAAACATTACAAAAGCTGTATTTTAACTTTAATTCATTTTATATATTCTTTATAGGGAGTTTTATGTAATGAAAATATGAGAGGTGTTAGAATGAACATCATGGATGCTACACTTCACGCTGATGCAATTCACAGAGGAGGAGGTCAAATTATCCCTACTGCGAAGAATTGTTTTTATGCCGCACAAATGGCCGCTAAGCCACGATTAATGGAACCAGTCTATCTTGTTGAAATTAGAGTTTTTTATAGTTTTAATGAAATCTAATTTGTTTTTAGTGCCCTGAAAGTGTAAGTGGTGGAGTTTATAAAACTTTGAATGCTCGTAGAGGCCACGTTTTCGAAACACCTGTTACAGAGACAACTTCACTTAATTTGAGAGCATATCTACCAGTTGTCGAATCTTTCGGTTTTAATGGTGCTGTCAGAAGTGCGACAGGAGGACAAGCCTTCCCTCAATGCATTTTTGATCACTGGGATTTGGTTGAAGTTGATCCTTTCAAGGAGGATTCTACCACAAATGCAATTGTTATGACCGTAAGAAAACGAAAAGGATTAAAATTGGTCATGCCTAAATTTGAAGATTATAACGATAAACTGTAACCAATTAAATTTATTATTTCCTATGATTATAAAATGAACATGTACTCAATAAATATATTTATCCCTTTAAAGCAGGCATTCTTAACCCTTTTTAACTGTGGACCATATGGTGATATTGAAAAAAATTGTATACATTATATCCTTTACTTTTATAAATTTTAATTGTGTGTTACAGTTTATTTATAAAAATCCCAACTGGTAGTAGTTTTTCAACTGTGATGCAGCATCGCAAATTTTATTTTCTAAAATTGAGTGCTTTAGGTTAAAAAAATCACATTATTGGACGCGTTTGAAATTCTTTACATTTTGAAAAAATGACAATTTCTGGTTTTAGTCGTGATAATTTTAAAGTAAATAATTTACATATTTACTGAAAGGGCTACCAAAATTATTCTCTGGATCACTGGTTGCCGACCCTTGATCTAAATGATGAACTTATCCGACTATTTGTTTTAACAAGCAAAGTTTTGAAGCAATATTTCCTAAATAATAATAGAGAAGTATGGTTATGGGCAGGTCAAATTCTTCATTCTTATTATTTGAAACATGGGAAATAATGAAGACAGAAATTAGGGAGGAGGTCCTGCAACTTGATTATTGAAGCTTGAATAAATGTTCATAGAAGAATTGATGTTAATACCTCAAATGGAGAAAACAAAAATAATTGAACTTTTTTAACTCTACTTTTACTTTTTTTGTGTATTCCCACAATGTTTTTCCTAAGTTAAACACGAATTGTTGAAATAAATGTGTAGTGTCATGTCCATTACTATCGAAATATTTATTGATAAACAAGTAAAATAGGATTAGTTACTAATATGGATAATTTATAAATATGCACAAAATTACGACATGGTTTAAGTTAAAATTTGGTTATTAATGAAGAAATGATTGGATTATAGAATATAGGAATTATAAAAAATGGTTGATAACTGGTCCATTTATTGATTCCAATAAAGATATGGGTGAAAATCTGATCAATTGATTTCTTTGTTTTTTTAAACTTATTTTTCACATTTTTATTCAAAAATACACATTATCTATTTGACAGTTGTCTGGTACGTTTTGAAAAATTTTAAATTGTGCAACTAAGGCGAGTTTTTATAGGTTTTTAATAACTTATAGAAATTAAAAAAATAACCTAACGTCTAACTTTTAGAAATTTTTTTATATGCACTTTACCCTCACAGAAACAAAGTTTTCATTAAAAAAATTTTGCTAAAGAGTAACGAAAATATTCAAAGGACCAGAGTGAACCTGCCGACTAACCTATTTAAAAGTGATTAAAAATTACTTTAGGATCGCCTTAATATTATTGTGAAATCCACTTAGTTGGGTTGGAATTAATAAATTATTGTAAAAGTAAACATTTAATAAATAATAATCTGAGATAATATACAAACATCAATAATAATCTGGAAAATGCTTCCAATATAAAACTGGACAGGAACGTTGTATTTGATATAATATAAAGTTTTAAATACATCTCCACAAAACCATATAAGAGGCATGTTGGTACTATTAATAAAAATACATTTAATGTAATATACACAACAATTATAATCTGCGCACAAAAATAAACTTTAAATGTTTAAATATAAAAATAACTGCAGTGCCTTATACTCGGGAAAGGAAACTTAACATACAAAAATATGAAATGTAATCCATATCTGTTTTGAGTTCATAATCTAGTAAATATACGTATCCCAAATATTCCTTCTCATATATATATAATAAATCTCACTTAATTCCGAGCCAAATTATAATTAATTATACACCATTTATATGAGTGGCTTTATAATGTTTAAATATCAATTAAAATAAACCTCATTCCTTGTGTAGAGTGGTTTTTATAATTTATGTACAATTGTGGCAAACCTAAGAATGTCTCGATGCCTAAAAATAGTAAAAAGAAATAACTATCAAACCGACAGCCATTGATCCAATAAGCTGAATAAATATTTCAAAGTCTGATAAAGTTATACAAAAAAAGGTGAGGATTATAACAATGACTAAGGTACATTGAATGTAGCTGTTAAAATCATTCCATTTCCAAAAACATTTCCTATCAAAATCTAAATAATACTAAAACGAAATATGAAAAGTTTACCAAAGAAAGTGGAAGCTTTACCCAGATGAGTATTATATTGTATGCTTTTTCTAATTAAAATAAACATGACGATAGATATGACTATGCTTTGAAATAGTAAAGCCCAAAGAAATGGCTTCATAATCCTAAATATAATTGACGGAAATGAGATAAAAGACGAACCAAAAGAGTATTCTGAGTATACTGGAAAGAATAATAATAAAACAAGTGTAAAGTGAAAATCCTTGACAGGATTTTAAATTACAAATTTCGCGATACTGTGAAATATAAGGAGTAATAACCATAAATATCATTAAAATGTCCACGGAATCTTTAACGTAAGGGGTTAATTCGAAAGAAGTGAGAAACATCATTAAAAATACAAATGTATAAAGTATACTTCACATATGGTATCCAAGAACAAGATACAAAAAAGTACATGTTTATTTATTAACTTGGTGATCCCACCACGTAAATGGGCAAAATAGTTTGTAACAAGGAATTCAAGTTTCTGTTAAATTCTTTACTCAAGTCATGGTTTAAATGTTTGATGAATACGGAAAGCGCATCAAAAAAGTTGTTACCCGTTTCTTTGAGGCATTCCATAGCATCAATGCTATCTATTAAAAAATTATATTAAAAGCGTTAAAATTACCAAATATAGGTTGAGGTTGAACTGATGGATTATCCATGGATTGGTTTTGGCTGGAATCAGTTGTCGATTCGTGGAAATCTTCCTTGAACCAGATGTGATTGAATCGATTCATGTAATTTGTAAATGTAACGCAAATCATAAAGATGGCATGAAGACTCTGGAGGGTTTTTGATGACAAAAGCAGGCACATTTGCATGCTATTTATTAGAAAATCGTTTTGGGCTTCCATGAGTCTATCAATAGTAGTAATTGTTTGAATTGTTTTCTAAATCTAATTTTATAAGCTAATATTACCTTACTTGGAACGATGCCCATTTAATCTCCAGAACATCGGTAGTCAGGTAATTATAAAAGGATCTCACAAACTGCAGCATACAATAGCGCAAAAGGTTGCTCTTTTTGTCAAATTCAACAAATTCTTTAATTTTTCGACGCGAACGGTGGGCCATATTTTTCCAAGAACCCAAAAGTAATTGTTCAACATAATTACAGTAAAATAAATGTCGAAATATTAACTGGTACAAACAAATATTGTGTTCATTTAAAATCAAACTGTGCGGCCACGGAATAATATAGTTCAGAGAGATTGCTTCTAGTGTGGACAACACCATTTTAGAATCAGTATCTTTACTAGACAATTTTACATATTCGTCTTGGTTTACATTAAAAATACGTTGCAGTTGACGAGGCAAATCAAAGTCCAATAGAACAACATTTATATTATTTTCGCTCATATTATTTATACAACACGAGTATATCGCTTGTTGCATCAAAATATCCAAACGTGACAGGGATACCTTGTTTACCTATAAATAATATATAATTATATTAACAATGACCTATTATAATTATAATAGGTCGGTTAAAAATCGTGCGTAACAAGAATTTTAACGATTAAAAACCTGAATTTATAGAATTAGATTTTCAAAATCTTTAAAAATTAGGTTCAAAAAATTATTTCCTTAAAATCCCTATCAAACTTTTGTTTATTTTTATAGAATTATCAATATTTATGAATATATTTTATTACAAAGTTGCCAGATGTAAGGAATTTATCCCAAAGGCTACATCATTATTTAAAAAATCTCATTTTTATCTCTTATCACGTATTTAATAAAAATTACAATTTCAAACCCTCAGGGGAAAAATCCCTTTTTTCAAATATTTTTTTGAAAACCACGATTTTATCAAATCTTACACAACCCTTAATCACACAAATACATATGAATATTGTTTTTATGCCAATTTTATTGTAAAATATTTTTTTATTAACTAGGGAAACACTATTCTAAAAACTATAAAAACAGTTTGTATATCTGGTTCTCAACCTTTTTTATAATTCCTCCCTTTTTCGAATATTTTAAAATTCCTAGGCTAATGATTACTTCATTTATGACCAAATTTTAACTTATACTATATGTCCTAATTTCGTGCATATCTGTAAATTATCCATATTACCGTCACTACTCTTATTTTAAAGTTAAATGTCCTACTCTTTACTTGTTTATGAATCAATATTTCGATAATAATGGACATGACACTACACAATTAAACTAAAATAATTTTCCCCCAAATTGCCCCCTTTTTACAAATTTCCTGCCCTGAAAGCCACTTGGCTCACCGTTGAGAACCACTGTTGTATACCAATACTAACGAAAATAGCAAATAATAAAAAATATTTAGTTTTATTTATGGATAAATAAAACTTACTGGATTTTTCAATTCATCCATTGCAGTGTCCATAAAACCGATAAGAAAATCGCATCGATTTAATAAAAAAAAATGATAAATAGTATCAAAATGGGTTTTAAGAGGAACATGTAAATTAGAATTCTGCAAAACGTGTAACAAACGATTACTAGCAATTTCATGAGCAATAGAAATTTTTTCATCAAAATTATCGCAATCAATAAAAATTTTTTGAAATTTTGAATTATCTAAAAAATTTTTTTTCTCCGTCAATTTTTGAATAAAATGAGAATCATTTTTATTAGCATAGAACATGTATTCATTAAAAATATTGATATATTTCCCAGTATCAATAATTTTGGAAATAATTCCAGATAAAAAACGAGGTACACATTTTTCAATAATTGTATAATTATAATTTGAACTCCAATTAATTTTAAAATCTTTTTGTTTTTTATTTGTTTTAGATTTGTCTTTCTGAACCATAAAAATATCATTTCCCATACCATAATCATAAGGGATTTTGCCGTGCATGAGCCAATTGTTGAGTCGAAAGAAAAAAGGCTCAGATGCCTTACGAACTATTTTTAAAAATACACTACATGTCTGATCATGCACAAAACCCAAGCGTATATTTTCGTGTAGAGTATTTATTATACTTGGGGTAGAAAAATCTTTACAGTTAAAAATTTTTTTGACTAGATTAGCCAACAAAGATATAAGTGGAATTACAGACTGAATTTTCAACCAAACTGTTTGCAATGTTAAAGGCTCGCTGACACATGCTTGCAAATCTTGAAGGAAAATAAAAAAGTCTTCAATAACTGCATTTATTTCTGTAGATAGTGGCTGTATGGCCAGTGATTTATTGGATACAAATGAAGGAGTCACAAATAAAAATAAAATGTGAATATCATTTAAAATAGGTGAAAATAGTTGAGCATATTCTAATAAAACATTATGATTTTTATTAGGATTCACGATCATTATCGTCTCATTAAATGTATCATCTAATTCTGATAATATTAATTTAAAAAATTGACCTTCGATTCCGTGAAAAGCATCAAACAGTTCATTGACAATAAATTTTTCTGAATATCTATCTACCGGAACTTCTTGGACATTATCAATAAATGAATCTCTATGCATGGAAAATTGAGGTTTAGACAAAACATCATTGTTTATGCCTAAACAAAATTGCGGATAGTGTGGTACACATTCATCTATTGTAGCAAAAATGGAAAAATGTTTTTCAATACTTCCTGAAACAGATCTAAAGGAAGTCGAAATTTTAGGTATACTGGAAATGGATTGTTTCGATAATTCTTTTTCTTTATAATTCAAATTTTGAATAGTATCAACAGTTTTTGTATCTTTGCAATCCAATTCTAAATCAAACTGAGTATCAACACTATTAATTGTAACATTATAATTTGAGGAACCAGTGCGTTCTTCAGGAGGGTTGGATGTACTTTGATAACTCTTACTTTCCAAGTCCAATTTATTAAAATATGTAGAAACATCAGCAGACACAACACGTCGATTTTGCTGAATATGAGATCTTAAATTGATATTGCTACTAGAACGAATTTTTATATTTCCGGGTTTATCAACTAAATCCATATAAAGTGAATTATTGGACATTTGTCGAACCAAAACGTTAGTGTTTTGAAAAATTTCGTTAATAAATACAATCATTGAATTGTCTTTTGACATAATGTACAAAAAATATAAAAATGGTTCAATATAAGGAAACCGTTTAGAAATTAATTCGTCACATATTTTAAAAAACTTGTCTGGATTTGGAGAATTTTTGTGCAAATGAGATACAGATTTGTCTAATAAATTACAATCAAAAATTCCATTGTTTGTAGATATATTTTTTAATCGGCTTTTAACCAGATAATTGTACACTCCATTCACAGCAAACCTTTCATATTTTCCAGGATATAATTTTTTCATTTGATTTACAATATTTATAATAATTTGGCATAGTATAGATTCCACATTTGATGTACGGTTTTCCATTTTTTTACTTATCAATTAGTTCTTATTTATCAGGAATATTCAAAAATATTCAATAAAGTACAATTTATGTAAATTTATAAAATAAATTTACTGAAAAATACATGTCAATCAACGACCGCCCTAAATTACACAAAGATTTAATTCAACACTTTAAAATTGTATTTCTAGGAGAACCCACGGGTTGTTTTAAAATGTTATTTATTAAATCATCGTTTAGTTGGAAAAACCTCAATTCTTACTAGATTTATGTATGATTCTTTTGAAAGGAATTACCATGTATTTTATTAATTGTTTTTGTCAACGTTTGCGGAAAGTGTAGATTATATAATGAGGGTGCAGTATCACCCGGTGTAACCTAAAAATTTGAAATTTAATAAAATTCTTTCATGTTGCCACATTTTCATATATTTTTTCTCATGGTGACGTCCGAATACATTGTGAACATTAAAAGACGTCACATGAAAGAAGATGAAAGCTAAGTTATTTAAAGTTTAAACCTAGAATAGTAGAATAAAATTTTTTCATTAATTGGAATCCTACTAATCAAAATATAGTAGAATCTACTCAGTAGATGAAATATTTACAAACTATTCCAAAGTGCTAAATATTTTAATTTCATATTTTTCTAATTCTGCAAATTGCAGTATAAAACAATATTTTCTCATTTTTTAATCGCAATCGGTTTTCATAGGTCCATCAAAATGGGTTCAGCTTATATATCATGATTCTTAAAAAGTAGATTTGAGGTGTATTTCAAAACAAAGATTTTAGAAAGTGTACGAATTGTCTCAAATTGATTAATTTTTTTAATATTGTTAATTTAGGCCACGATAGGAATAGATTTTCTTTCAAAGACAGTTTACAACGACAAACGTACAGTAATTTTTCTGATTTTTTATAACTTTATCAAGAAAATAATTGATGTAATGAATCATTTATTTTCACAAATAATAATGCATACATTAACATGAAACATGACTTATACTCTTATGAAAATATTGGATTGTGATAATTTTTTTGAGATTAAAAAAAATAATCTAAATAATAGGTCATCTGCCTATTATTACTAAGCTATTAAAAATTCAAGTTTTCTTTTGCGATTTAGAAGCATTTTAAATTTCAACGTGATTTAAAACTTATGTACATAAAATCGTAACTAATTTTGAAAAATGGTTATAAAATTTCAATAAATACAAACACAAAATGTATTTCTATATTACAGTAATAATCATATTGCGAAATAAAGAATTGACGAGAATACTGTATTACGTATAAACCCAAAGCTTGTAATGATCTGCATGTATGAACATTTTAGAACGCTGAACAGGGGCTGAAAAATCCGATTTTACCAAATCTTATGAGCAACAACTTCTTAATCAAAACCCAAAATAAAAAATCAATTTTACCAACCTAAATTAAGGAAAATATCACCTTTTTCCAATATTTTTTTGAAAATCACGATTTTGCCAAATCTTGTGAGAAAAAACCTTAATATTTTCATAAATATTATATATTTCATATTTCCTTGGTGGTTAAAAAAAATAAATATTTTTAAATAGGGGTCCGTATACTATTTGAATCGGGAACCACTGATTTATAGTAGTGAAATAAGTTAAATAAGAAATTCACAAAAATGGGAGATAGTTGTGTTCTTTCTAGGTTTCATGTGATCGCGTATATCATGTGCCATTTATGTTTAATTCAATCTTGGCCATTTTAATACGTCGTTCTATCGTTTTATTTCAAGACAATTCCATCTTATTAGACGATATAAACAAATTACTCGAATAGAGTAGTTTATCTTCAATGAGAGTTCAATGAGATTTTTTATATACAATGCAATTATAATCACAAACCAAACATTAGTGATTTAATAAAAATCGTTTATAAAAAATTATCAATTAAACATTCATAATCATCAATTTAATGTAATATCAAATTTAAATTTTATTAACCGATTAATATTTTGCTCCCATTATTGTAAGCGATTAATCGAAAATCATTCCCTACTACACACCACTAAAATCTAAGTAAGCCCAGCGGGAAATGATGTACTGTGGTATGACCGATCATGGTGTACTGAGTATTAGATGGATTTATTATACCTTTAATATATAAATATGTGAGTCGATTCAAGTCTACTCATAGTTTCGGAGTTGGCTCCAGCTCCTTGTTTTTCTTATCTGTCTACTGATTTGGATTGTTAACATATTAATCAATTAATAACTTATTTACTGTCAAAAAATTGATATAAATAAATTCATTCATTTTAATTTAGATCAGACTACAACTTTGGGATACTGCAGGTCAAGAACGATTCAGATCATTAATCCCATCTTACATCAGAGGATCTGGAGCGGCAGTTATTGTTTACGATATTACAGGTTATTTTACATTATTATTAATCATTTCCACGATTAATACTTTTTTTATACAAAATTATAATTTTGTTAGTGGTTATTGTTATATATGAGCTTTAATTCCATTAATTAAAAGGATGTAGATTATAGTCTACTTTTCTCCGTATTCTACTACTATTTTAACATTATATATTATTAGATCTTACGTTTAACACGGCCGATCCATTTCTTATATGATGCTGATATTTTTTTAAAATTCAGACCTAAAATAAAATTTTTGGGCTCTAAATTCTAGATAATGCATGGATTATTTAAGATAAATCAATTGGATAATGGCTGCATTTTTTGAATGCTTTTTTAGTTTGTAATGTAGAGATAATGTTTTGTAATATTGATAAATGCCCTTTTTGAACACATTTATGTCATGAACAAACAGGCATTGTTAATTTAATAAAAAAGGTTTAAGTTAAAATTTAACTTGTAGATAAAATTCAAAGCTTATGAAGTTTAGAATAATTTATTCTCCATGAATGTATTTTTACATACATTTTAGATAGTTCTACTTTTAATAGGACTGCTTCGTGGATAACAGAAGTTCGTTCAGAACGCGGAAATTCAGCAATAATTGTTTTAGTTGGTAATAAAATTGACCTAGAAGCAAAGAGGTACTAATTATAAATGATAATACAAATTACAGCTGCGTTTCCTCTTTTCTATACATTTCTTAATCGGTAAAATGTGATAATTTCAATTACATTCAAACACAGTAGTTCTCATCAGAGGTGAATTATCCCTTGGCAAACCATTTTTATAAAATATATAAAAAATTAAAATTTATAAAATTTGTGTCAAAAAAAAATGTTTACTTCGTACTTATAATTGTGCAAAATACCTGGTGCTAGTAGGCCCGGTCCTAGCAAGCCACTCCTCAGGTATGAAATTAATAGTTAAAATACAAAACTGATCAAAAATGAGACACCCCTTTTTATACATTTTCAAAAAATTTGCCGAGTTCTACTAATGAGGTTCTGTTGGTATATTAGAATTTGCTCTGAATATTTGTGTTATTGCGAATAAACATTGTATTTTTATAATTTTGTACATATTTAGGAAACGCTGACTGTATAACTAAATTAAATTTAAATTATAACAGTAATTATAATTGTGTGTATTTGCAAAATTTCAAAAATATTTATACAACTGTATATGAGTTTATATTGTTGAAAAATATTTAGAGAAGTTAGTTACGACAGTGGACAGGCCTTAGCAAAAAATTTAAATATATTTTTCTATGAAACCAGCGCCAAAGAAAGTACAAATATAAATGATGTAAAATTAATAATTATTTGTGCTTAATACATTACTTATTAGGTATTCAATAAAATTGTGGAATTTTTACCAAAGAATGAAAAAAAAATAGACAAAAATATTATATGTAATTTTTTATTGTTGTTTTTATGAATGTACGATATTTGTTAATTATAATTAACAAAATAACTATAATTATAGTTAAATATTTAATATATATTTATCAAGGGTTTCATTTATGCGACTCGCGGACCATTTGCGGCCCAATTATAGAATGTGAAATTATGACCAGCCTTATAAAATTTTTTACCCATATTGCTTTTTTTATATATTTGTCATAATTTATTTATTCCTGATTACAATTTTAGCATTAGCTATGCACTTATTCTATTATTGTTTCTTATTAATTAATGAAAACTGTTAGTTTAATAATGATTTCAGTAA
This sequence comes from Intoshia linei, assembly GCA_001642005.1. Lineage (NCBI taxonomy): Eukaryota > Metazoa > Orthonectida > Rhopaluridae > Intoshia > Intoshia linei. Next base: position 10,529 of record LWCA01000162.1, on the reverse strand, counting down.
AGATTTTTTTTTTCAATTTGGACCCGCCAAGCAAATTTTGATGAAGAATATACATCTAAATCAGTGCTTCTTAATCATTTTTACTTCAGGGCATACTTTTGAAATACATAAAAATTTGCGGCACACCTTAAATTTTGATAAGAAAAGGCACATCGATATTCTATAATATGCAAAGATTAAAAACGATAAAAATTTAAAATCGTAATAATAATAAAAAAATACTTTTATTTGGTGAACTTTTATTTACAGTTAGTAAAAAACTTTTGATGTACGATGGAGTGTATTGATATTTTTGGTTTTCACCATATTATTATATTCAATAGTACATTAAAAAATTTTCATTAGAATTTTGTCAGTGTAAAAGGTTTGAAACTAATTTATAAAATTTAAGATAAAATAAAAAAAACTTTTTTAATATAAATTCAAATATCTTTACGTTACAACTTAAGACTACACCTGGAGACCAGTGCACCGTGACTCACTAGTTAAGAATAACTCATCTAAATAGACATAAATATTGTATGAAGCGCATGTGGAAGTTGAAATATTTCGTGAAATATATCATCCGTTGATCTATTTCCAACAAAAATAAAATCTTGACTTTTGTAATATCTGAATGAACTAATTACATTCCTGTTGTTTCATCAATTTTTTTTCAAGGGTTAAGCGGTTATTTTGTCGGTTAAATTCATCCATAATATGTTTAATGGTAGGTCGACTATGCAACTATGTATTAATTAATTTTAATCATTTTAATTTTTTAGCTCCCGAATCAATTGAACCTTACAAAGCAAGCAATTGTTATTGTTAACCAAATAATACCTTATTTTATTTATAAATACGATTTGTTTCATTAATTAAAAATTTACCGCATGAAACTTGTAATAATGTAATTTTATTCGCTAGACAGCTGATTTTTATTTTGTATGCAATTGTCAGTGACAACTTGTCAGTCTCAAAAGTGATTAATTTTGACGACAAGATGTTACTTTTAAGAGGATTATCAATGATTGACTTTAATTAATTATATTATTAGAAATTAACATTTACATATATTGTATATTGATTGATGCGTTGTTTATATTGTTATTTTAATAAAAATTTAAAGGCAGAAAAAACTGAATTATTATTTGATTTTTAATGTTTTGGACTTTCAATATTGTAATGAAATGGTAACACAAAGACACACTTTTAACAACTTTTACATTATTTAAGGATATAAGTGATAAGTAGGCATTTGATTTTGTCTTGATAATATAATTGTATTATTATTGTAAATTTAATTAATGATAGATACTATCTATGTGATATTTGCATATGTTAGAATCATGTAGCATATATTGACCCTCGTAAAAATTTAAATATAAATAAAAAGAAAAAGAGCGATTTTCATTTTAGATAGAATTTCGTTTCTTAACCTTTTTCCAGAAAATACCGTCCGTTCAATAATAATAGGAATTATCTTTATTGCAGTTTTCTGAGCAGTTAATAGACATATAATAATTAAAATCAGTAATGTGCTGGACAATAAACAAACAAAAAACAGAAAGGATTAATTAGAAAAAGCATTTTAGTAATTCGATAACATTCATACATTTTCGACATTATTTCCGGAATTTATCATTTTTTTATACAAGTACAGAGCCGTTTTAAGGCATGGGATGTAGCCCATGTCCCCTCATTAAAAGAGGCCCCAATTTATTAAAAAATACTTCACATTTATATCTTAAGAATCAGTTTATAAGTTTTGAAGTGTGGGAATTCAAATAGCTAGAAAGAAAATAGTTTAAAGAATCAAAGTTCTGGTAATTATTCATTTTAAAATATAATGCTTTTATTAATACTCAATGAAATAAGACTCTAAGTATCCAACCAACAGTATGCCCTGTCTTTTAAACAGGAGACCCATTTTTTTATCGCATCGCTCAAATAAGTAAAGGCCCTGGTCCTTTGCTTAGCCCAGGGCCACGAAGTGGCTTAAGACAGCTCTGTACAAGTACATAACTTATAGTTTAATAAGTTTGTTTAATACATTTAAATGATACATTTGTTTATGCAGGTTAAATAAAATGTTATTTAAACTTTCCGTAGATACATTTCTTCTACAATATGGGTCGCTATACATTTTTAATCAATAACCCCAATTTGCACTATAAATTTCCGAGGGACCCTGAAAAATAATAATTTATCAATGAAATTAGACATGAATGAGCATTAAACATAAATGTGTCACATTCCAATGATATTTCAATAATTACTGTTTTTGTTGATTGTAAATCTTTTGGAAACTGTCCATATAGAACAGGGGTTCTCAACCTCTTTTTAGAATCGCCCCTAAGCCCACAATTCACACATTCTCTCTTCCATAATTCATACTATCCTAATTATATCCTTTAAAACACTTTATCTTGGTTAAACTTGTAAATTTTTTTTTTTTAATAGAGATTGTTTACTTTCAGTTAAATTGGCCTGGTCAATAGTATTTTGAAATTCCTTTCCTAATTGATATGCCAATTAAGTTTCTACTTTCTTGGTCATGATTGGAATCGGTTTCAATTGGATATGATTCAGTTACTATAAATTCTATAAAATATCTAATGGATAATATCCATTCATAATTTTTTACAAGTATTTTATTTACGAAGCTCTCCTAGATAATCAAATTTATTGCATTTAAAAGAGAATTTTTAAGAAATCCACAAAGATGGGAAATAGTTTTGTTCCTTCTAGGGTTGATATGATCGCGTATATCATATTCCATTCATGTTTATTCAGTCATGACCATTTTAATGCGTCGTTTTATCAAATAGAATCGTTCAATCGTTTTATTTCAAGACAATAATATCTTATTATACTATATAAACAAGTTATCTTGAGTAGAGTAGTTTATCTTCAATGAGCGTACAATGAGATTATAATCAGAAACCAAACATTAGTGATTTAATAAAAACCTTTGTATAAAAAATTATCAAATAAACATTCATAATTATTAATTTAATTTTAATGTCAAATGTAAAGGTTATTAATTGATTAATCTAAAATCACCACCTACTAGTAATAACAAAAATTTTAATAATAATATACATACTACATTATACGTTTATTATTTAAGTAGTTTTATTACTTGCTAATTTTTATTTCAAAGTTTGAACTGTTTGTAATTATTTTTTATCGTATTTACTTATTGATTGGTTAATTATTGATACACAATTGGTATTTTTAAGTATTTATTAAATTGGTTCTGAGTATATATCATCACATTGAAAATGACAAATTAAGTTTTTTATAATTTTATTTTGCTGGAATTCATGCTATTTATGACAATTTTTAGGATTAAACTGTTTTTACTTTATTTTTAATATTATACATACATTCTGTCTAATAAATTAAAAAAATGAGATAATTGTTTTTAAAATTCTTTACGCAAATGTTAACAAAAAAAATTAAGATGGAATAATTCACTTTAAAGTAAAAAGTAATGTGATATGACGGTTCCACCTAATACAAATTTGGGAACCACTCCTTTAAAGGATTGATAATAGTTAATAGTAGGATTTTTAAGTTAAATTTTCAACGTGAATTTATTTTTTTGGTATAATAAAAGAGTGCCCTTGGCAGAGCTAAGTGCTGTTTGTACGTAGTACAAAACAGCCAAGCTAGTTATGTATAATATGCTATGTCAATTTGTATAATATTATAATTGACATGTAAAATAGTATGTTATATTATTTAGTAATAGTGAATAACTTTCACCTTGAATGAGATAATGACATTTGAACCCACGATACATTACACCTTTAAACCCATTTTGCGTTATCGCCCATTTTTTAGAATTTTATTAAATATATTATTTTTATCGCCCTATAAAAATAAAAAATCAATTTCAAAATGTAACGTTATACTATAGTATATAACTAGTATATATTGTATGCACGAACAAATACAGATATTTTGTTTTGACTGAATCAAAATTTCACCAACAGTATAATCTTTGCCGGCTCTTGCGATAAGATGCCATTAATACATTTTTATTTTTTATATGGTGGTTTTTAAATAATATATTTTTAAAGTATGACGGTTCTGAAATTTTTGATAGACATCTTTACAAAATTTAGCTCGCTTTTCACATTACTTGGATGTTGTGATTTAAGGTAATATAATAGACGGGATGGTTTCATAGCTTCGTTTTACAATGTCAATTACAATTACAAAAAGAACGGTAATTATTTCGAAACACTAGATTCAATAAAACCAAATTTTAAATAATCGGTAGAATATCCACGAACATATTTTTTGGAAGCAAGCATAACTAAATTTTATTAAAATATAAAAGGCAACATACCTACTACACAGATAATTACTTAAACTCTTTAAAAAATTAATTATCGTTCAATTTAATTCAATTTTTTTTGATTTGATAAAATTGAAAATTTAATTTGTTGAAAAAAATTAAAAATATATATTTTCGCATCGCCCAGGTTGGGAAACACTGCATTACACTTGCTCGATATTCGAATATAATCTGGATGCGCAATATAAATGTAAATAGTTTCATAATATCTAGAACAAATATTTATTTTCAACTGATATCCTATGAAAAATTTTAAAACCGCTTTAGTTTTAGATAGTTTCACAGATAGTTTTCATACCAATAGTGACATTACTGGAAATGTAAGTTTTTTGGTCACAACTGGAGAAGCAACAATAGATGATGTAACTATTGATTTAGTTGGAGTGTATGAGATCAACGGTGCAACTACTAAACCTAGTTCTCTGAAAAATAAAAAAACATTTGATGAAATTGATAAGGTTAACAACTTTTTCGAAAAAAAATTTATCAAAAACCAATACACGATTATATCAGGTAACGGTTGATTTTTCTGATTGAAACACTTGTAGACAAACATGTACTCAAAGTTGGATATCAATTGATTTCATTTTCAATTTATATAGGAGTCCGAGGGTAATATTTTACTATGTATTAGCGGTTCCTAAATATTACAACGTACTGAAAATTTTTTGTATGTCATGTATGTGGTCCAGGTACAGCGTTATAGGTAATATGTGACAAAGTGATAAATGACAATTAACAGTGATAATTTACGAATGCATTCATTCAATGTAAAACTATTTTTTTTGAACGAGTAAAGCAATGTCATCAATTTTTAGAGGACCCCATGTGTGAAACACTGTAATATATAATTTTTTCCTAGATATGCCACAACTTATAGTGATGAGCATATACGAATATATTATTATCTTAATGTTTATATTAATGGTGAGAAGGAGATTACTTTTCCTATTAATATTATAGCAGAACAAGAAATTAGTCTGTTGAAGGTAAATTATACACAATAATTTAACCATAAAAAATAAATTGTATATATCAGAATAAAAATTAATAATTGATCAATGATCGTATCCATGATGGGGCAATCTTTATACGAGATTTTTCGAAATTTTCACAAATAAAAAATGGTATTATGTTTTACATTGTAAATATAATTTGGTAATTTTATTTTTCAATAGATTATTAGATATATAATTATATATCTAATATATTGGTATTTTGTATTTATCATTCTTTTTTACTTATTCTTTTAATTTATAGGATGAAAAGCAAAAAATTAAAAAATCACTGTTGAATTCAACCCTTTGTTATTGTATTTCATCTGGTCAATCAAAACTTATGGCAAAAATACCAAAATCAATTTACAAAATTGGAGAATCTATTTCATTAGGATACAGTTTTGCAAATATTAGCAATTTTAGCTACACATTGAATGCACAAATTATTCGGGTTATAAAGTATTGTTTCAAATCAAAAGGAAATAAAAATAGTTCTTCCTTTAATATTATGGATGTTTGGCGATGTAATTTTATATAAAGTCTAACCCAGGGGTTATCAATCTTTTTTTAGAATCGCATCCGTAAGCCCATACTTCACAGATATTTTTTTAAAGTCGCCCATCCATAATTTATAAAAAAGTTGTTATTGTAACTAAATTTTTTAAAGAATCGACCCATATAACCAATAATTCTCTTTAACACATGGTTATCTTATGTATGTTATTTTAGATCAGTGATTTTTCCCCTGTGTGCCGACAAGAAATATAACGTTACTTTATAAATTTTGATATTATTTTAAAAAATCCGTCGTTTGAAAAAATCTTAGGACATTTTGACCATGAACGTGTGCGTTTCTGAGGCTGAGATTTACGCAATGTTAATGATTTTATAAAGCGTTTAATTTATGAGATTTAATTAATGTATGTCCCAGAATTTAAAGGTTTTAGGTTTGAAGAGTTTAGGTTAGAGGAAGTTTAAAGGGAACATTGGGTTTTTGACTCTGAAGGACTCAAATTCTACGACTGTCACTTTTGTAATTAAACAGTAACACACAGAAACACACAAAGACAGAGACATTCAATTTTATATAAGTAAAAAATTGAAATTAAAGTATATTCGTTAATATAAAATTTCATCTATTAACCGGCATTTGGGAAACGTTGGTTTATGGTGGTTCTTTTTAGAAATTTTTAGAATAAAATATGATTCACAGCGAGAAAAGGTTGAGAAAAACTGCTTTAGACTAAAGTAAACATGAAATATAAACCATTTATGAAAACATTTTCTCATAAGATTTGGTAAAATGGTTTTCAAAAATATATTTGAAAACGGGTTGGTAAAACTGGATTTTTTATATTGTGGTGGATTAAGTCGATTTTTCTAAAAAATATCGGTAAAAATCGATTTTTCCCTGGGTGTTTGAAATGGTATGTTTTATTTTTGTTATTTTTAAATTTTATTAATGGTGTAATAAAAGTGGGGCTTTTGATATAATAATGTAGCGGTCGTATAGGCTTTGGGATAAATTTATAACATCTGATATTTCTGTAATAAATATTAAAAATTCTCCTATAAAAATAAAGAAAAATTGATAAAATTTTTTTATATTTTTATTAACTCCACGGACACCATACATATAGTTTTGGACGATAAGGGGTCCACGGTACTCATCCGGGTACCACTGAGTTAAAGTCTATTATCAGGTAGCTTGTTAAACTACATTACTTTTTTGTACATTGTACATCAGGATTTATCGAAGCCATTCTCCATGTGACCACAAATTTTTATATTTCTAATTGACATTATCCACTATAAAAATTGTATTTGTATTATTTAGTGACCGATGTTTTACCAAAAATGACTGTAGATGAAATAGCTTTTATTGAAATACCGTCAACATGTCTACCAAGTTTTCCTAATATAATTACAGAAATTGAATGTATAGATTATCTAGAGGTAATGGTATTTTATTTAGACTTTAATAAATTTGAGTAATATACAGAGGTGTCTCTATTAGAGACTCTCCAATTATATAACACACATATTGACAAATTGCGGTTATCAATATGCATTTTTGTGGTATAAAAGAATTTTAAAAATATTTTAAAGTTAAATGAAATATTAATCAATCGTAAAGATAAAATTATATAAAAAACGATTTTAATTAAATTCAATAAGTACAGCAGTATATAACATGCAAAAATTAAAATCAGAGTACATTTTTGTTACATTTAAAAATATTTTTAAGGTGACCCGATCCCTAAGAAGTTTTATCAATGTGCATTGCGCATACCTTATTAAAATAATATGATTGCCAATAAAATTAAATTTATATAATTATTCTAAAGTAATATTGTTTAGATTGTTGCAAAATGTAAACATCTTAGTACGAATGAAAATTGTTCTCTTAAATTCGAAATCATTGTAACTACTTAATTTTATACTGTCATATTAAATAAAAATTGAAATTAATTTAACATTTGGTATTATTGATATATACTGGATATTATCTTCTTTATTATTATTACTATATATACTACTACTGTATATAGATATTATTTTGATATTTTTCGTTAATATCGTTTATATAAATAAAAATGGCTCAAAATACGAATATAAACGTGCAAATCAGGTAAAAGTAAATTATTTGGTATTAAATTAATCATAATTGTAAAAACTTACTGTGAAACCTCTATTGGTCCATTTTGGGAAAATGGGTTTGTATTGTATTAATCTGAGAAAAAATTTAAATTTTTTTTCTGACAAGTCACCACTTGATAGTAATTTATATTATTTCACAATTACAGTGTTTTAAATTTGATGTAAAATAATTTATGACCAAGCCAATTTTCTAGTCACAAAACAAAATCTTTAAATTTCAAATTGAAAATGAGACAAAAAATATGTCAATATTCTTTTTTCTCTGAAACATCAACTAAGGGATACAAAATATTAATTTTTTACAGGGATGATAGATAAAATACATTTAAATAATACATTAAAATAGATTTTTTATTCATCTGATAAAATATGTAAACAATTTATAATGTACTATAAATCAGTGGTCGGAATTATTTTGCTTTTCGTGGCCTACTTTTTTATGACAAAAATTTAGTTACGACAAAACAACGACAAACAAATTTTTATATTTCTATGTAATTTTTGAATATTTTTGTTTGTTTGTTTTGTCTTATTCCAACAGTGAACAAATTCTTAACAGTGGTTCCCAAAAAATATATTTTGCGACCTCCCCTAACAGTACACAAATATTTTTAGAAAAGATCAATTAGTATAAAATAGTAAACATGTTTATTATATTATTATAACAGCCATTAAAAAAATGTTATATTTTAATATTCTGGTTTTATTTTCGTTATAAATGATTCTTTAATATAGTAATAAATCAAAGAATTTCAAAGAATGGGACTGCAAAATGGATTACTGGAGTTTATTGCCTTTAAAAATAGTTTCTCAGTAAAAGATATTTTTGGTAATAATTTACTACATGTATATCCTATACAATATGGCTAATGATTAAACATAACCAACATTTTTATAAATTGCATTTATGGGTATTGAAATTATCGACATAACGTTACATTGTATTTGGAACAAAATATTCATGTAAATCTGCTTTTTCGAATATGAAATTTATTAAAAATAAATTTAAAAGTAAAACATCTAATCAACATTTGGAAGTTATGTTACAATTAGGAACTTTACCGAGATTTCAATTATTATCGGCAAAAAAAATAACCAAAAGTTTAATTAATTGTCAAATATTATAAACACTACTAAAATTGTTAATTATCATTAATAAATTATTAATTATATATAATAAATATTATAAAAATAATAATAAATGAAGTAATTAAAAATATAGTAAGTGGATTTACATTTTTTTGTTTCATAAATTTACTAGCAATAAAATAAAAATTGTGGCCCGCGATGGTTACAAATTATTTCATATTGATATAATGTGGCCCTTCTGAAAAAAAGGTTGAGAACCTATGCATATTATACATATTTATATGTAAGGATATATAATATATTATATATTAATTAATATAAATTTAAAAATAAATAATGTACATATTTACTCTAAGGGCCATCAAAATTATTCTGTGGGCCACTGGTTACCCACCCCTACTGTAAACAATATTTGAAAACCATGTTCCATTTTGGGAAAATTGGCGGGATAAATAATAACCGTTATTATTTTATTCACGTTTTCCAATAAAAAACGATGTAAAAATCGAAAATACCACGAAACTAAACTACAACATAGTAATACAAACAAATTAATGTCAATATGATAAGTATCAATGCCAATAAAGAAGTATACATCGGAGATAACGTTAAATCATTCTGGACCATATATAAAAGGGAAATACATTTGTGGAAATGTACGATTTAATATATCAACAGACACAACATTTGACTCTATTGAAATATGCTTGGTTGGTGAATATATTTTCAATAAAGATTCTCAATACAAAAAAAAAATTTATGAAAAAATAACTGATGTCATTGAAGGTAATTTTTATATTATTGTACAGCGTACAAGAACAATAAATACATGTATACACTACAGTATATGAATAATAAAATAATAATTATAATTAATAAAATTCTCCCAATAAAATAATAAATATAAATGCATGCAGAGCCGAACCTACGCAGTTCGTAGTCACCCAAAATTGATATATAGGTCCTTAAAAATTTTTTGACAAACGACACGTAGTGACATACATATTGATCATGTATACCAGGGGTGGCCAACAGGTCCCGAAATTTTTTGAGTCGATCGCTGGAATATACAAATTATTATTTATAGAAAATTAAATTTTAAAAAAAAAATTTAAAATTATTTTTTTATTTGACATACATGTACTTTAAATATATATTATCTACTGGAATTAGAAAATTATTTATTAATTATCCCAATGTATACTCACTGAACATTGTTCACATGTTCTTAACCTTAAGGCCTGTTAATAGCCTTAATGAACAATTTTTGGGACAAAAAAATCAATGTCAATATTCTGTAAAAAGTCACAAAAAGTAACGATTTCATCTTTTAAATTAAACTAGATGTTAGCAAAAAATGGAAAACCGTTTTCAGATGGTCAATTTTTAAAAGATTGTTTTCTCGGAATTTCTGATGATCTTTTTCAAGG